>CM068350.1:22078800-22303800 GCA_034769755.1 Odontamblyopus lacepedii | reverse complement strand
AGGGTTAAAGAGAGGGGCGAGCCAGCACCTCTCTGCAGCTGTAGGAGACATCAAGTGTAAAATTGCACGGTCCTTTCAAACACACTCCATCAAAGCTCATGAGGTCACACCTGCACTCACCAGAGTCCGGGAATTTCTTCAAAAACATAATCACACAAGCATTTTTTATATGGACCACATACAATACATTCTCTATGGAGATTGGAGATATGTTTTGATCTGATTAAGTGTATTTCCCCTACAATGGACTGAGCAAGCAGACTGACCTTTTATCGTGTTACCTTGGCTTTGCTTGTGTCCCCTGTAGAGTGCATTTTCCCCTCTGATTTTCAGATTTTATCACTCTGCAAATAGATGCTGTAACACTCTTTGCACCTCTATAAGAAGGAGAACATGCATGTGACACCTTAATGCCAAGAATACACTTGCCACATATAAGACATCACACATAAAGCTATAGAGGGATCATTCGAGAAGTAGTAGTTTGAAAGTTATGACAAGTACATATATATTTTAAAAGATTTGTCAGTGCTGTAACTCAAAATGTAATGTACCTTTATGTCTGTTTGAATGAACAACTGACATCAAAACATTGAAATTATGAATGAGAGTGCCAATGAACAAATTCAAAAAAGCTCAGTTTGTCCTCTTTGTAAATGAGCAACTTAGATACAGTTAGAAATGTATTTACCTTGTTGACAGTTTTGGCTCTAGCTGAGAGCCATCTTCAGAACTGTCCCTTGGTCTGGTGGTGACGTGTTGTACGGATGAACCTGACAGGTCGCTCAGACTGATAAGCAAATTAACAAATACACATAAATCAGCTTCGTTCCACTCAAGATAATGAACCACTGGTTTGTTCAATAATGTGGTTACAGTGGCAGCTATAGCATGTTTTATGATGATGAAAACCATTCAACCTTTCTTCCACACATTCTTACACAAGCAATGGAAGAAAGGTGGGTGAAGTGTTTTGCCCAATGACACGTCAGCAGTAGGAAATGATAAAATCCTTTGGATTTGATTTAATGCTAAGCCATCAGTCCAATTATAATGTAACAATGTAAGACCATGTGCGCAAATCTAATGAATACTCAAAGCCAAACAACATTATGTTTTTTTATTCTTTTGCAGCAACAGCGACGTCTAGACCTGCTGACCATCACCAACCCAGGTAAGTACTGAACATTTCTTGAGATTAACCACTCATAAAGCTGCACATTATCATAGTACTAGAGAGTGTACATAAACTCAGGAACTAGTTGTTTATGTTTGGAGTTCTGGTGTATTTTATCTAGTAACCACATTTTTTTGTATACATAACATTAAGTGGGTGCTAGTCAGTATGCACCAGGGATTAAACTGAGAAAATTGATACAAATTTCCTTTGCATCTACTATACTATACACCACTTGACATGTGTCTGATTTTGTAGTCATCCATCATAGCATATTTGTTTGGGTCATTTTTTTGGGTGGGGGATAATCAATGTAGTACCACTGTTTTAATAAGGTTTGGGTTGCCACTTTTTTCAGCTGTGCATTTTAATCTCCTTTCAGTATGTTTGACATGCCTGTGTGCTTTCTTGACTTGTGTCCAATCTGCATCTTCTATATTACATTTGTACTACCAACACAGATGGTGCTTGACTCGTAACTTTGACTAGATGTGGAAACAAATCACAAAGTAGTTTCACGAGGGGACCTAAATCCACAGCTGTGTGAGGCAGAGCTCCACCGAGACACAGCGCCAAGAGAAAAGGCAGAGAGATGCAGAGTAAAAACAGATGGGGACGGCAAGGAGGATACCAAGACCCATATGTGTAAAGTATCTGGATGATTTAATGTGCTTTGATTAGAATAATGCAGAAGTGAGGCTGGAGAAGTCCGGGTTAATTTAACAGGTTTACTCCACAGCTGTTATTTAGGCTCAGGGCCGCACTGTAGTTCACCCCCAGACTACAGAAGCTGACAGAGGGCACAGGGGGGACAGAGGTGTGGGTGGAAGAGGGGAGTGAGAGGGGCTATGACAGAATCTTGGACATGCAATGAAGAATGGAGAGCATCTGTGGAGCTTTTGCACACAGTACTATTGACAAAGTTATAAATCATAGTCCAGAGTCTCAGAATTATTTGGCAAAATCACTTATTTGCAGCTATAACTAAAGCTCAATAATGATGTAACCTTTGATGTGGTTTAAAGGTGCACTATGTAGCTTTTCTGGTGGAAGATGTACCACTTGTTTAACACTATGCTAAACTTGCCTGAAATGTTCCACAGTTTGGCATTACATAATTTTTATTCAGTTGCAAGTGTTACTCAGAAATACACTATTAGTCAGAAATACACTAAAAAACATATCTCTATTTTCTACTCGATGGAAGCAAGCAAGGGATGGAAAGTTACACACTGTAAGTCTCTGGCTGTAGCATTCCACTTCACTATAGTTTCTCTGTAGGCCTTTTAGCACCATGGACAGTTCCCACTTCAATCACACATTCATTCATTAGTTAAAATGACCAGTTCTCCAAACACAAGAACCATTAGAATAGTCTAAGGGTCAAAAAACACCAACTCTCTACCACTACTGAACATGGCATAACTAATTCAATAAGGCTGTGAAGTCTTTTGCTCATTGTCCATTTTAATAATTGGCTTATGAAACTGTATATAACGGTATAAAGGTCTTCTCCTTTAAAAGGAGAATGTTGTCAAGTGAAATAGGTCAATTCAGAAACAAATCAGAAATAAAGCAACACAATGTGAAATGCATATCAGCAAAGTAACTAGAAAAATAACAGTTGCATATTTAAACCGAATGGTGTAAAAAGTATCCTTTAATCAAAAAGTCAACATGTGCCGCAGACAGAAAATTACACCCACTCTTAAAATAAAATGACAGAACTGATAAGTACTGAGAAAAGGGATTAAATTGTGCTACAAAATTCTGCAGATGTGGTAATGAGATGTTCTGCAAATGACACCGCCTTAACAGTTCTCCTGATATCATGCTGAGTAGATCCCAAATCTGCTGAAAACTTTGCACAAGCATATTTTAGTGTTGGACTTTTCTCTTCTTACATAAAGAGCCCCAGAGATGCCTTTCAGGTATAACTCCACAGAGGCAGACTTCAGTGACTGGAGCAAAACTCAGTGTGCTGTGTTAAATGATCACGGGTCGCTTGTCTGCCTGTTGTAACCTCTGGCCTTGAAGCGAAGTCTATTATAATCTTAACTTGGCGGGCATATTTTATTCAGGCCTGTCGCATATTACTATTCGCAGTGGACGAGTGGACATGCACAGGAGCTCTCAAGGTTATTATGACGGCTCTGTGAAGGTTTGGTCTGATGATTGGCTCTGATAAGGAAACTAACAGGACATCCTCTCCTCTTTGGCTTAAGGGTTTTACTGCGTCTCTCTCTCTCTTTCCCTTTCTCTGTTTCTCTCTATATCTCCCTCTATGTCTTTCTGTCTTTCTCTCTCTCTCTTTGTCTATCTGTCTCTCCTCCTCTCACACATTTACTCTCTGTCTCTCTCTCGATGTCCATTTCTCTATCTCTCTCTCTCCAAAAATACTCAATAATAAAAATAAATACTCCAGTTTGTTTCCTTTTAAATAGCACACAGTGTGGGTGAAATTTAATGTTGATTGTTTTTGACAGACTCAATAAAGGTCTGTTAAAAAATCCAATCGCTTTCTTTTTGCGCTCTCTTTCTCTACATTTCTGTTTATTTAAGTATAAGACCCCCGCTCTTATTATCCTTATTGCGTTCTACTCTTTCTCCACTCTTGGTTGTACTGTGGCTGGAGCGAGCATGGCCAATTGCAGGCTGTGAGTGTGTTAATAGGCAGGAGTAACTGGCTGTGTGTGAGTGGGAATGAGATTTGATGAGGACTGTGCCCGTGCTGCTCCACTGGCCTCTGTTTCTAATGGCATTCATTAGCCACTATAAATAATGATCAACTCCCGTGTTCTCACACTCTCTGTCCCATCTCTTCAGTTAGTTCTGCTACACTGAGGAACAACTCACATAAGCAGGGATCCTCTGTCTGGTCCTGAGATTTGTTTGGTAAATGAACGAAGAAGTTTTGTCTGTACTTGCAATTAAGAGCACAATGATTGAACTATTTTACTGAAAATGAATTTAAACTATGGACCTGCTTATACTTATACTGCTCCAAGAATTTGTATCAATAAATAAATTTAATATATTACTTAGTAGGAGCAAAAGTACAGCTCTAAAACTCTACTTACTTTAACTGGATAAGCACCTCTTGACCTGTGACTCACCTATGGTCATGAGCTTTGGGTAACCGAAAAGACAAGATTGCGAATACGGTGAAAATGAGTTTCCTCCACAGTGTGGCTAGGCCCTTCCTTAGAATTAGGGTGAGGAGCTCAGCCACACGGGAGGAGCTCAGAGTAGAGTCGGTGCTCCTCCACATTGAGAGGAACCAGCTGAGGCGGCTCGGGCATCTGCTTCGGATGCCTCCTGGGCCCATCCCTCGGGAGGTGTTCCGGGCATATCCCACTGGAAGGAGGCTCTGGGGAAGATCCAGGACACGCTGGAGGGACTATGTCTCTTGGCTGGCCTGGGAGCACCTCAGGGTGCCCTGGGAGGAGCTGGAGGAAGTGTCCAGGGTGAAGGAAGTCTGCAAGTCCCTGCTTTGACTGCTGCCCCCGCGACCTGGTCCCAGATAAGATGAAGAAAATGGATGGATGGAGTGTTGTGGATTTTTTAATCTGAGAAGAATAAAAACTGGAGAGAAGTTGTCTTCAATCAAAGAATCTGGATTTATTAAAGAAATTGTGCACAATTACAGAGAAAATGAAAAAGAAACCTATCTGTCCCTCACGGAAGGTCTGTCTCTCCCTGATCTGAACCATGGCAAAACAAAAACAGGCTCTTATACAGTCGACAAACGTCATAACATCAACATGAGGTAAAACATACTACAGTATCTAAACAGTTCTCAAAAGGAGACGATTTATCTGGGTTAAACTGGGGCATCGATTAGATGAACTCAAGTGTACCAATAATTCTAAATGATGAGAATAAATAAAACAACAACCTGTTGTTTTAACCCTGATCGATAGGGACTGAACATAATGTCCTGTCTTAAGAAGCCCAGACACAGCAGACCACACCACTGCCTGTAACCATGAATACAGAGATACTTTAGCACTTTGTGAGTTACTAGTTATCTAAACCCAAACAATACATTCTTTAGCTTGACAAAGTAAGAAATTTCCATCACAGGAGTTCTTGTGTAATTGTCCTGCTTTGTACAATGACAGTACGTTCTTCCCCCATGCTCCCCTCCTCTGCCCCACTCCGCTGCACCTCTCGAGCCCTCCTCCGCCCTCTTTAATTGGACACTTGAGCAGCGCATGTTGCATCTGGCCCCTGTAGAACACACAGTTTGACATTTCAGACTGCTGACCTTTGCAGACCCTCCACAACTAAATAATGATTAGTGTTGGCAACTGTTCCTCCATCAGGTGCACACCGCAGTGCCACAAAAACACCTGGACTGGGCTTTGTGTGCACAGGAGAAAATAGAGAGCACAGCATTGTTTTATTGCCTATTGATTTCATTGTTCCATATCTGCAGTCAGCTCTCAATAATGTGGGATTGTAAATGAACCACGCTTGTTACTGTTTAGATTCTTTATTGCTTTTATAGGCTCTTTATGGTGGGAGAAAGGTCAATAATATTCATGAGATTGGGACAGGTTTGAGAATTCCCTGAATGCCTTAGTGCGTGTACAGTAAGAGTTTAGGACAGTGATGCAATATGCGTACATGGATCTGTCATATTTTGATTCTTCTGCTGTTTATATCAACACAAATCTTCATTACAGCCTTCACAATATAATAAATGGGAGGTCCAAGGTCATCTCTAGTTCAACTTGATCTCCATGTTCCTGATTTTCTTTCTTTAAGGTGAGACCCTCCAGGTGAACAGGAACAAAATCTTCAATTTAGAGATATCAGTTTAAAGTACTTTGAAAATAGAAATGTGAAAAAAATGATGGTCAGGTTTAAATTTCTTGCTTAAATTTGTTGACACAAAAAAGTATTTGGGATTATTTAGGATTTGTCTAAACTAGATTTGACTGAAAATAAATCCATTGAATACCAACATTCTAACTCTTCTACCTCAAATATTTCATCATATAATTTAATTTAATCCTATAATATTAATTGATGTAGTAGTACATTAATGTGTACCTTTATTCTCATCCCGCACACACAGATGTCTTGTTATTACTACCATCATATCAAGTTCTCTCTAGTTTCTTGGTTTGTCTCACATAGAGGAGGTCCCAGCAGACTCACTTGTTTCCAGACATGTGGTTGACCCTGGAAAAAGAACAGGAGAGCACCCCTCCTGGCCCCTATAGTAGCCGGCATACCTGCACTGATGGAAGTCTCTGGGCTTTAAACCTGTGTGTGCTTGACTGGCTCTGTTTCTGAGAAACTGCGGGCTGGATTCCACTGCAGACTTTACAAACACAAAGAGAAGTATGAAGTCAGACTGGGACAAACATGATTTTAAAGTGATTAACAGACTTCTGTGGAAATGGGCAGCTGTGAAAACAACACTCCTTATTATTGCCATATCCTTTCTTTGTCAATTTGCACGTTTTATCTTTTCATTACAAGACCATGCACCTATTTAATGCTGTTTTAAAAGGTGGAAGGATTGGTATTAAATGTTTCTATTTGATTGTTCTTTCTTTATGAAAGAATGGATAATGATATTTATTTATGTATATATTTTTACGCACCCACATGTATTGATTTTTGCTCCTCAAAAATACACACAGAAAAGACTTTCATTCACACATTTCTACAATTATTTTCATTATGCTAATTTTCAACATGGTCATGGTGATTGGCATGTTGCTAATTCCTATGCTGCTTTTTAGTCATTGCTCTACTAGCGACTTTTGCCACTAATCCATTCACACTAACGTATATTTCAATGTATAAACCTTAAGGTATGTTTAAATAGCTGAAAAAGCATAATGTAGGCTATTTGTGAAAATTGGAATAGAAAGAAGGAATAATAATATTCAGGGTGAAAAAACTGTCATCCAGTCACTCCGAATGTGTGGTCATGTGTGTGTCTGTAGGTTTGTCTCTATAATACTAATACACAGAGTAAATATTTCCTATGTTGCAAATGTGGTAATTTCACGGAGTGCACACACAGCCAGCCATGTGTTTCATGTTTTCATGCATAAAGAGCAGTGAACGTGTGTGTGTGCATGCATGCACATGTGTGTGTGTGGGGGGGTGCGCCCATGCATGCGTTTGTGTGTGTATGTGTGTGAGTATATGTGTGTGTTTAACTCAGAGGACAGTAAATGACAACAGAGGCGCCGACAGCCTCTCTTCTTGCCTTTTAAAGCGCGCTGTGTCTGCCGGTAAACAGCGCTGAACAGGCTGTGGGTTCTCAGATTATTTCTTTGTCAGAGCTTCAGCCACCAGTGTTGCCGAGCACTGCTGTGGAGCAAATCCTCCTAGAGACGACTGATTGGATTTTTGTTCCAGGCAGCCTTTTGTGTTAGCAGCATAGGGACTAGATAATAGAGGCTGATGCCACTCTGTCGCTGTGTTATGGCGGCTGGATTGAGTTTTAGACGCTATGTGGTGTGTGTGAGAGAGAGTGCTCACATAAGGCTGTGGTCAAATAACTGCACTATAGGATTGTCACTATAGACCTCATCTACTGAATATAGGGTCTATTCTCCCAGTGGCTTATGGGGAATGCAGGCTTCTGGACACTAGAGCTCTGGGTGCGGTCAATCCATGGGTTATAAAAAAAATACTCTTGACCACTGAGTAATTAACAATTAAAACTAAATATTATATCTGTTAAATGGGAGACAATATTCAAAATGTTGCTTGTAACAGGAAGCTAAAACCTAGTAGTAGTTCCCAAACTGTAGTACATACTAGTGGTAAAATGGATGTCTATGGTAGTACAAGGGGCACTTTGCAGTTAGTATTTCTTAAAGTAAATCCTTACTTTATTCACCATTTAGTCTCATTTTAGTCCTTGTTTAAGGCTGATTTACACGTGATTAAGATCTGGTGGCACTGACAAAGCCATATTTCATCTTTGAGAACCACTGGTCTGTAGTATATCTACAAGCAGCTGTCTGTTGGTGATTTATTTATTATTATCATCAATGTGAATATTTTATACATTTTAAATTGTTCATATGTACAGTGCAGTCAATGTCAGAGAGTGCCAGGAGATGCTCACTCCCACAGTGAAGGTTAAAGCAGCCTTATCTCTGCCCTTTGTCAGAAGGACATGCTGAGCGCATGTGCCCACAAGCCATGCATGTATAGGTTAAAAATGTACACATTATTTCACTCCATAGGGAACAGGCACTTTTAATTGGCTTTGCTGAACTGCGGGTTTAGCCTTCAGGTTTAAGTGCAAAAGCAACCGGAGTTAACTGCAGGAAAAGTGTTTCTGTGCTATGTAACTTTGTATTGCCCCCTATTGGACAGGCTGAAATAGCTCTATACAAAACATAACAAGAGAACAATTACATATAAATACATCATACCATGTCTAAACCCACCCACTCCAAAACAAATGTGACCAAGAAGTTGGTTGTTTATTCATGAAGAAATCAGCTTCAGATGAAAAACCAAGGCATTGTATTGAGTGTATTTTAAACTCTTTATATTGAACATAAACATCTCTTTTAAAGGGAATATCTCTTTGTATGACATGGAGATTGCAACAAAATCCCCCAGACAATTGCAATAGAGCTAGTTTTTGTGTTTTTGCCAAGACTCCTGTCTAGTGTGTGTTTGGCAGTGCCTGTTTTTGCACCTGTCTGTTGTCCGAGTGCATCCGCAGCTCAGTGCAAACAGAGGAGACTTTTGTCAGGCTGCGTGTCCGGCTGCTGAGGCCTGATTCATTCTGACTGCTTCTTCTCCACAGACTTCAGTGTGTCTCACATGAGCTGCTCTGCTTTTACCTTCATCACCTCAAACCCACATTTTAAAGGACACAGAAATGCATGTCAAGTGACATACTCTTCTGTCAGTGTTTTATTTTGATAAAACCTTTTTTTTTTTTACATATGAGTTCATATTTAATGAATGAAAAAGATGTTAATCAGAAAACAATGAATGCAATTGTGAAATTATTTTTTTTATTAAAATCCATGATTTTTATACCATTGCGAGGTAGTAAAGAAGTTCGCACCCACCAGGCTGCCACATACATGCATCAGTTTTAAAATTTAACAGGACCCACTGAGCTATGATATAAATATTAGAGATTTGTAGATTTTGGTCATGAATTTCATTCCAAAATAAAATAATAATATTAATCTTCTAATATTTATATTGTATACTTTATTGCAGAGCCACACTTTTTTGTATTGGTTTTGTAGAAAAAGCAGTAAGTAGTGTCTAGAATCTAATATTGCACTGGGAGGCTGTGTACTTGTGCAGATCAGGGCAGCTGTGCCAGCACGCTGTATTAGGCTTCAAATCAATCTCAGCCTCTTCCAAGTGAGCACTAAATGATTGTGCAGAGCCATGTGAGACTGGTGACCTTGCTCGTCCTTGACTACAGTGCGGCATGTGGTTTGCTGTTTCTCTTGTCTGGCTGGTCAGTGATTAAGTAAAGGCCTCAAGTTGTCAAAGCTCATTGGCCGTGCCCTTGTACGTGACCCCCAACCCACAAGCGCAGACCTGCACATCCCCTGGTATGATGCAAGCGTTGCTTGGATAAGGTTTGATCTGCGATTATCTGTCAGAAGCCCTGAACCTGTAGAAGGCAGTTTGCCCCTGTGCCTGACAGGAGGCTGTGGTCGTTGGTCCAATCCCCAGGCACCCCACTGCCCACGCAGGCTGCAGCACGAGGAGTTCTGTGGCCACCTCCGTCTCTGATAGCCGCTCAGAGGCGAAGAGGCAAAGGGAGGAGAGAGAGAAATGGCATTAAGATGAGCAGTATTCCCACAGACCAAAGCCTGCCCACCAGCCATGTGCTGCGGCACACCTGGTGCCAGATAAGTGCAGATTAGAGGTGAGCGGGGGTATTAGAGGCATCAGGAAATATCTCTCTAAAACCAGGCCTCTGCCTTGATACTTTTGGGGATATCTTGTGTCATGTCTGACATTTGATGCTGAGGCAGAAAGGGCACAGTACACACCATTCACTCAACTCTTTTAATTTGTCATGTGTTTCACATTATTACTCCTTTGAAGTCAGTGGTTTGTTGTGTTTCTGATTACTATGACCACATGTACCTCCTGAGTTGATTCTTAAATGTGTTTTACTGTAAAATATGTTTGAGACGCTCTTGATGGTCTTAAGTTGGTTTTGGTGACAGTTTGGTGTGTTTGTCCTAAAAAAATCACTGCCTTGTATTGTTTAGGTCTCATTTGTATGCTCTTGACTACAGCATCATTATAAGAGTATTGCTATACTTTACCACAAGTAAAAATATGCAGGTTCTCCTATTGAAGTAACTTAGCGTTTAAATATAATTTCTGTCCCTGCCGCATTTTGTCTGATTTGGTGTTGTAACTGTATAAATGACACTTTTTGAATTCCTATCTAGTTAGCAGAGAATATCAGCTCACTGGCACTCACTGGATCAATACATGAGCACAGCAGGAGGCACAGCGCCTCTAATGAACCGAATTGACTGGTGCAGAAATATGATTAGTCTTTCCCTGGTGGTCATTATGTTTCTTATGAGGAAGATCAATGTCTCTTCGGTGGATCAGTAAGCACACCCAGCATGAAGGCACGGCCTGCCATCAAACTGCTTAATGTTTAATTAAGTCACCATGAGCTCCATATCTTGTGTCTTTCACTCTTACTCAAAGGTCTGTCTTAAGCAGAGTGACTGATGTGGCTGTATGAGCCTTGGCTCTTCATTTCATGGGCTATCTCATTTTAAATTGGTGAATGCTTTCTTTATGGTTGATTAGCAATTCGTGCAGATCTAATTATGGAACATAATAGGAAAAGTCTACACAGAAAAACAAAACTGATCTACTTTGTAAGCAGTGATTGTCCCTGATAATGGAGTAATAATAATATTTATATAGATGTATCATTAATGGTTTGACCTATGCACCTGTATTTAGTACAACCCAGACAATTGTGTCATGACGAAATGCCCTATATGCATATATATAACACAAAATTTAATTTCTGACACACCCTTGCTTGAGTAAGTGAAATTAAAAGTGCTATCCCTTGATATCTTTTTGTTTACCCTTTTATGTAAATGTATTGTTGATAAATCGTCCCTTGCTTAAACTCCTTCCTTAGCCCATTTTTCCTGCACAGGCATCAGTTATGAGGACAAAATGTTGCCCATTGTCTTGATGATGTTTTAACTTGTCAGTTATCATAATGCTACCACACCTCATTTGTGTATATCAGTTTTTTTAAAGGCATGACCTTGTCACATGCACTTGCTCCTCATCAGTTTTGCTGCGGCTCATGCCAGCCATTATAACACACACCTGCACTTGCACCTGTCGGCCCTGCTCAGCACCACATGGCATTTCTTTTCTTTGTTTTTCCTGTCGTCACAGCAATTTTCTGTAAGAAAGTAATGTAAAGTAAGGTTAAAGAAAGAGAAAGGTCAACTTTCAGTCCAGTTACAGTCTCTGCTGTGTGAATTTGCATTGACAGTTCAACGGACAGTTTGACAGATAAACTTTTCAGTATTTTAACATTGATTTTAACAATTTATTTGTATTGTTTGAGCAGCACGTCAAAAAAACATATAAGAACATTGTCACTAATAATCCAAATATTATATTTCCAAAATGACATAAAGCTCAGAGAACTTCTCTCATCTCGAAGTGTTTTCCTACAGCCTGATGGTACAGGGTGTGTGTCCATCTGTGGGACCTTTTATAATTCAGCCTCGGTGTTGCTGTGATGACGTGTGGGGCTGCAGTCTGATTCCATCATCAGCATCATTACTGCTATTATCCCGTGTCTCCCTTTAATGTGGCCTAATGGATGACCAATAAAGATAGATGAGCCTGGCAGTGTGCGGCTAATAGGCAGGACATGATGTCTGGCTTATGTCCTGGAGCACATCTTTGACTATCAACTTTAGCCATGTGTAACTAGGGGAAATCAATCCACAAATATCCACATGTATTCATGTTTCTTTAATTCACTAGTTTTAATATTTCTGTTCACTATACAACATCTTTGTAATTATTACAGTGCCATAATATCAGCCAAGACTACACTCATTTTACTATTCTTTACAAATATGTGAAATCTGGTATCAGGCCTCCACAAATTCCAATGAGCATGATTGACAGGTTCCTTTGTGCTTTAAGAAAACACAGAAGACTGAGAGACAATACAGACTTCTGCTGAATCAGCAAGTGATGCTTTTAACTTTGTAAGAGGTAAAAGAAGCTTCAGTGTGAGAGATATAAGGAGGTCTTCCGATAGATGTGTGCAATGTGATTGATTGGACTGCTGTGTGTCTAGTCCCAGAACCTCTTGCATTATAAATAAATAAATGCTATTATTTAAAAAACACATCCTACGACTAACAATACCAGGTTAAAAAGCCTTTTTTTTTATTCAATAGGCACTAAAAAGTTTTTTTTCAAAACTTTTGTGGTTAAAGGCTGTGGGCAAGTTTACCATATAATAGTGCAGGCAGTAAGCTGTTTATGTATTTTTTTTAAAGGAAGTTGGAGTTCCCTTAGTCTTGCAACCCAAGACACAGGTTTCTCTCCACTCCTCTTCAGACTGCACATATATATACACACATACACACACACACACACACACATACACACACACACCTACACTTACACGCACACACACCTACACACACACACACACCTACACCGACACGCACGCACACACACACACACACACCTACACGCACACACACCTACACTTACATGCACACACACCTACACACACACACACCTACACTTACACGCACACACACACCTACATACACACACACACCTACACGACACACACCGACACACATATATATATATATATATATATATATATATATATATATATATATATATTTATATTTATATTTATATGTATATTTATATTTATATATATATATATATATATATATATAGTTCAACAGCTGAACTTTTTGACATTCAATTTCCATAGGCTACCGTGTTTATATTTTTCATTTGAATAAAAATAAAATGCTGATAATGAGAGCAAACATCTAAAATGTAACAAATTTCATACTCTTATGTAGTTCAGTTGCCAACTGTCACGTCTATTATTCATGCCTTAATGATCTTCTGTGGTGATGTGGACCAGACAGGAGTAGCCGAGCGCAGACACCCACAACCCCCCTATGTGTATATTTTTTTTAATACTTTGTGAGGAAAAACTGTCAACCATATCCAAAGTGCAGGACCAAAGAGAATTAAATAATGTATGCTTTTGTTAGATTCTCTGAAGACAATATGTGCTACGCGTTACCAGTTTCAAACGTGGCAGACTTCAGACCTCTGCACAAGACAGATTTTGATAATCAGAAGGTGTATCTGGTTCACAGAACAGAGGAGAATGGCAGCGCAGGCCAGCCGTGCGAAGCACACATTCTTGCCCTTGCAGGTAAGTTGTCCTCGTAACTCGTTCGTAGTGTTTTTTTCGTGCTTCTTGTTTCGGATGAGTTAACATAAATAGTGTGCGCAGTACTTTAAATGTGTTATATCGAGTTGTTCTTCTGTCGGTTCTGTCAAAACGTGATCAGCTGGAATCTGACACTGATAGCCATAACATTGTCCTCGTTCGTGACTAGCCTGATGTGCTAGTAAGATATGCTAAAATAAGTTTGCTTTAAAGTCACGCCGTGTCAGCCATCCCCTATGGTGCTCTGCTTTATATTGTTGCGTCGAATATGTGTGCGATGTTCCAACAGAGCTTTGATCACTAAATACGTGGCATGCAGCGGTAGCCGCTGAAAGCGGTTGTTTACAACATAAAGCTAATGCTAACATGCTTTGCTATTAGCGTTAGCATGTTAGCACCGACACGCTACTTACAACAGACAAACGCAGACATGTCACTTCATTAAAAACGCTTATGGCACATTGCTAAAGGTGCGTTATCATTTCTAGTGCGTTGTTAAAGCCCTCTATTGATACGTCTGTGTGGTGTCCTGTGGTTTACAGTTAGCTTAGCTGTCCTATCAGCTGGTTTGTGCCATTGAGGAAAAGGGATGCGGTGCTGCAGTCATCTGTGTCATTGATCGACTCAGACAACGCAGAGCAATGCTTTTTCAGTAAAATATCTGTACTCAGTCTTAACAGTATGTTTAGTATAATGGATATGTTCACTTTGGCAATCATAGTAGGTAATTGTACTCTTTCTTTATCGCGTTCTTTTTTGGAGTGAATAATAAAACTCACATTATAAAGACTTGGGTACCGTCTGGACATCTAGAGGCCACTCTAACATCTATCTTACAAACGGCAGATCAACTGATGAATGTATTGATTTTTTTACCGTATTCCATAATAAAGTGTTCATCTTTTCTAGACTCACTAGAAGATTTTGACGATTGTATAATGCAAAAGAAGATGAAAATACCCAAGATGTCTATTAAGAATTCAGGAATTTCAATTGAGAACAACTTTGGAGAAGACAGAATGCCACTCAGACATAAAAAGGTAGGACATTCCAGCGTTTTGTTTTGCTTCTCACCTGATTGTTTTGTACATAAATTAATGTAAAAATCATTCTGTTCACCACAATGCCACTGTGTATCTTTAGCCTATATTCATGCTTCTCTTGAAATAACTATCTCTTTGGAGGTGTGTTGTCTCTGTTCCACAAACCTGGCTCTCTGCCAAAATCTCTTTCACTATTTTTACCATATGTTGGATTAACACAAATTCAGCACTCTGGACAGCTGCCCTTTCACAAACAAATCCTCTGAGCTGCTCATCAAAGAACTCAATGACTCTGCTCCTCCCAGTTCCTGTTGATTTACAGTTGTAACAAACTGTTGGCAGCCTCTCAGACTTGTCTAAACTAACTTAAAGCTTTGATATATTGAAGTTGTTTTATGAAGTGAGACTTTTAAATTGTTTGCATATTTCTAGTATCATATTCATAATTGTAATTAATGAATTAATTGTCATATTGCTGTCTCTAAGGCCCTTTTTCAGGACCACGGACGTCCTCTCTCTAACTCCTCTAAGAGCCTGGCTGCTGTAGTAGCTCGTCTGGAAAGGAATGCTGCGAGCTCCTGTGTGGAAGGGGAAGAGGACCTGGACGATGAGCGTCTGGCTGAGGGAGACGATGCAGACGATGAAGATGAGGAGATGGAGGCCGAGCAGCAGAGACACTATCACCAGCAGCAGCAGCAACAGCATCATTTGGACACAGACTCTCAATGTGTGTCTGA
This sequence comes from Odontamblyopus lacepedii, assembly GCA_034769755.1. Classification (NCBI taxonomy): domain Eukaryota; kingdom Metazoa; phylum Chordata; class Actinopteri; order Gobiiformes; family Gobiidae; genus Odontamblyopus; species Odontamblyopus lacepedii. Next base: position 22,288,350 of record CM068350.1, on the reverse strand, counting down.
GGTCACCCCTGTGGTCCCCAGAGTCCTGTATGAGGAGCTGGTGCACAGCTACAGGCAGCAGGAGGAGGAGATGAGGCGACTGCAGCAGGAGCTGGAGAGGACCCGCAGGCAGCTGGTGCAACAGGCCAAGAAGCTCAAGGAGTATGGCAGCCTCCTCAATGAGGTCAAGGAACTGAGAGACTTCAATCGCAGGCTACAGGACGTCCTCCTCATGAGACTGGGCAGTGGTGAGGAAACACATTCACTCAACCTCAACTAAAGACGCTCTCATTGGTACATTCTAAACATGGACATACTTAATGTTATCAAGGTGAACAAAGTGCATATTGTAGAGTCTGAGCATTGAATGAAATGTTTTGACATTACATATTGATATAAAAAGTATGTTTTTAGCAATTGTTAAACTTTAGACTGTGCTAGAGTGACTAACTTCTGGACAAACTATCTATGGATTGAATATTGACTTTCTGGATTTAGTTTAGTTTAACTTGTTTTTCTCTTGTGCCTCTTCAGAGCCTATGCATGATAATGGAACTCAGACAATCAAGGCCGAAGTGGTCGAACCCATTGTGGAGGTTCAGGACACATGTCGAGAAGAGGCCAACACCAGCTCCAGCTACTCCCCCTCCCCCAGGACAGTCTACACCTGCAACGATGGAAAGGTCAGTCACCCTGAGCATGCTGGAATTTTTAGATTGATGTATACTATGACTTATAGAGATGTGTTTATGTAAGGATTACTCGATAAGAATAATCCAAAAAACATACAGACCTGTGATATATTTTGTGTTGTTAACTTTTGTTTATCAATACTCTCATTTTTGACAAGCTGCAACCTCTTGTTCAAGGGTTATGTGTTTTTCTGCATAAAATTTTCTTAACTCTGGAGTCTGACTTAATAGTCATACACAGACTGCTCTGTCCCTGCAGGTAAATATTGAGAAGATTATTATTGCTCCTGCTATCCAGACTAGAGTCATCAGTGTTTATTAGCCTGTTAGGGTTTTCACTCCTCCACTGCTGTAACTTAACCCACATCCTGCCTTTTCTGACAGGGGGAATTGGTAATACAAGCTTTGGGGCCTGCAGCCCCTTCAAGCGTGAAGAACACTTGCAAATTAGAACTCTCCTACATTAGGGACCCTATATTAATTATTTGCACGAGAGGAATTTATAGTGACTGACAGGTTAGCCCAAGTGAGAGAGCGAGGGGGAAAGGTTTGGATGTGCAAGGGAAATGAAAGGAGAGATAGGATGATAGGAGAGGATGAAAACAATCTCCCAAGTCGAACTTAAGGCAGAGAGAGCTTGTCTGTTGGCCTTCAGCCTATAGAACATTAGCTACACAGGGAAAAGCCCTTTGGATGCTGGCCTAAAGACATTGATAAGAAAGTGGAGCCAGGGCTCAGAGACACACATGCCCCTGCTGCGTTAACTCACCTGGCAATCTGCTTCAACTGTGTGTACTAACCAGGCTGCGAAGTGCCGCAGGCTAACTCTGCTAAGGTAATCCAGACAACAACTTGCCCCAAGCTCAATGCACTGTCCGTTAACCCAGTGTATTCTTTTTATTTATACATATTACTGTTTCACAATGACACTTGTCCCTTTAGGTCCACCTAGGTGGTGGGATCTGGGTTGAAGAGGAGAAGTGGCACCAGCTACAGCGCACACAGGGAGATTCAAAGTTCACCAAGAACCTGGCTGTGATGATCTGGGGCACTGAAACACTCAAGAACCGTAGTGTGACTGGAGTGGCCACCAAAAAGAAGAAGGATGCTCTTCCCAAACCTCCACTGTCTCCCAGCAAGCTTAAAATAGTCAGAGGTATTATACAAAGGAAGCTTCCTTTTGGATGTCCAAACTGCAAATGAATAGATGTGCAAACAAAACTAATTTTCATTTTCTCTCTTTCTAGAGTGTCTCTATGACAGAGTTTCCCAAGAGACAGCTGACAGTGCAGAAATAACACAGAGATTGTCCAAAGTGAACAAATACATTTGTGAAAAGATCATGGACATCAATAAGTCCATCAAGAACGAGGAGCGGCGGGAGTCCAAGCTGCTGATCAGACAGACAGTCAAGATGGAAAACTACAACTATGATGGCATGTAGTGGCCACTGTGGTCCAAGCCTTCTGCCCAAACCGCCAGTGTGTAGAGGACTCAGCGTGGTGGGTTTGGGGGAGTTTTGTCATCCTATTTTTTTTTTTCTTTTTTTTTTTTTTTTTACATCATTTGCTTGGTTTATAGGCAAACCATGTTATGGCTCTAGTGATAGCAAGAATCCATCCCCTTCGGTGGCACACAATTTGGCAGCAGACAGCTTTACCCAGCAGGCACTAAATGTGAACTGTACAATTTGAGCATTGGTGAGTGTTTAATAAGCTTGGAGAGGAACAGAGATGTGCTGTACTGGTCCATTCAGCTACATATTTTGTCCTGAGTGATAAGATGTCAGTATTAGATTAATTATTGTTCTGTGTCAGAACATACCATTTTAAACTTTTAAAAAGTGTGTCCCTAACGACAAGTAATTTAAATCTGTTCAGACAATGATGCTGCCTTTTAAAAGGTCTTAGACGTAAACAGTTGATGACACCCAGGAATTGTCTGACTGTTTTTGGTACCTCTCACAATGGGCATCAGGGTCTTAAATGTCCATATTTGAATAACCTATAGCCATATTTGTTCACTAAACTTGATGTTAATGCTCTGAGAGATTTTCATATTGCCCCTTAACTAATTTCCAATGACTTTCCCCTTTGGTTTAAGAGAGCACAATCATGATGTAATGCCTGTGTTCTTACTGAAAGTTTACTGTTAAATACACTGTTGGTACATGCGTGGTATACAGAGAGGCCTTAAAGGATGTGAAAATACCCAAGGTTTGTGTGCCCTGAGTATTCATTAAGCTGTGATTGTAGATTTATAGAAAGCTGTAGCACTTTGCAGTGAGAATGTGGAGAAGTGAGGTACTATTGTATGACACACACTCACTATTAGACTGAGCCAGCCTGAGCTGTCCTGCTGTCAGAAGCTCTGCAGCTCAGGACAAAGAGGACAGTGTGTGGAAACCAGGGCACAGCTCAGTGTGGGGCAAGTCATCCTATGTGAGAGTAGTGGTAGCTGTGGGTAAAGCTGTCTGTAACTCTTTGGCTGTTAAAATTGTCTGGGCCAACCCAAGCCTATAGTAAGCCTGTGTTTTTAAAGCACGCCACTCAAGACAAAGTAAGGTCGCTCCAGTGATTATTTCCTCTCGAGCCATGCCACCAGAACTTTGAAAACAACCTTATATACTTTTTTAGACATTTTCTTTTTTCACTTACTTTATTGTTTTGATCCAAAAGGGTTTGCTTGGCTGTCTGCAGGCTGGAACTAAATGCAGCAGATTGAAATCTCTACTGTGACCTAGCTGTGGCTAACTGTGAATCTGAGCAGAGCCTTTTGTCGTCACACTCACCCCAAAAGTTGGTCTTTGTTTTACTTCCCCTGTCCTTTTCTCTGTTTTTTCCATTCTTCAGACCAGCCTTTTCATTTCCTGTGTTTTCAGATGTTCATTGTACATAAGAGACATTTTAGTTCTAGTCTCTGGTTATGTTCTTGTTCAGTCCATTCTAGCTCTTATTCCTATTTACTTTTCTCTTGTCTTGGTTTTACACTTTTTTATTTTTTATCAGAACCTATTTTGGCTTTACGCTTGCTATAATGTCTACATGGCGACATTTTTACCGTTGAGAACCCAAAATGTCAAATCCAAATATTCTGTCTAGGAATGGACACATAGCTTCCAAAAAACACATGACAGTTTTACTAAATTAAGCCAAATTAAAACCACCACTATAGATTCTATCTGATATATAATATAGACAAACCATTGTGCTTGTGGCACTGAGATGCAGTAGTTAGATCAATACAAATCATTGACCTAAAATGCACTTTACGGTTGTGGGGAATTTGATGAATTTTAAATAAATGTGTTGTTTAATTTCTTATAGATTAAGGCCTAACAATCAATGTATTATCATGAAGCACCTTAGGCTATTGTTTTGTATGGCGAAAATAAGAATGGGGCTGCTTTGTCAAATCTATAGGCCCATCAAGTGTCAGTACTTAATAATAATTGTAGTACTATTCTTAAATATAATGTTTGGGGTGTTTTTGGCTCCACTTGAGCCCCCTGAACAATAAAGAATTACTGTTAAATGCTAAAGTTGGCAAATTGACAATGTACGGCCATATTTAGCTTTGTGAGTCCAAAAGATTTTGTATGTTGTATGAATTGTGCACAGTGACTGTAATGTGTGCTTTAACTTAATGTGTCAAGATGCTGGGATGTGTAGCTGATTCTCTAGAGTTGAATGCGTATTTTTACAATGAAATGGTAACTGTAAGCCAAAGTATTGAATGCTGAGATCAAGGGGGTGCTGACTGAGGGATGAGCAAGGTTTGCACAAAAAAGCCAATGCCAATTAATAATGTTAACAATGGCATATTCTCAATGATATTTTAATGGTTTCTTCTAGTGTCCCTCAGTGTCCCTTAGCTTTTGTTTTCCCTGTGTAAAGGGTTTACTTGCATAGGCATGTGTTAAAATACATGCAGCTCAAGAAAAAAGCAAAGAATTCTGCTGTGCAAATCAGGCGCGCTTTCTGATACGTCTTGTATTGTAATTGTGTTTGTTTCTTTGTTGTCCAATGCCAAAAGGGGGTGTGGTTAAAGTAATGCTTTAACAGCATTCATAGAGCTATTACATTGTGTGAAATGTCAACTTGTTTTTCAAATCTAGAATCCTGGAGTGCAATTAAGCCTAATCCTTTAACTTAAACCATCTTTAGAGGATGAGCCTCTATGGAAACCCACGTGTTTTAACCTAGATTTTGCCTAAGCTTCAGTGGCACGGCCATTCTCTGAAATCTCTAAATGTACAAATGACTTGGAGAAGAGCAGCTTAGAGTATTTGAACATGGAGCAGTACAGGTGAAATCAGTGCATTGTAGACGAGTTTGACCTTTGAACTCAATGGCAGAGCTCTTTGCCGCTCACTGTCAAACTCAAGTAGCGATAGGCAGGAAAAGTAACCTCATGGCACTGTGGCCTGCGTCACTGCCACATCTTATTCCTGACATTTCTCTGGACTGGATTTGAAAGTGCACATGTATCTAAGGCTTTGGTATGGCCAACCGCAACATGTCGTCTTTGAGCCTCAGATACACACTTGTTGTAAATGAGAAACTGAGGAACACACTGTTAGGACTATGTAGAATAGTCTTAAGCTATCAGTAACTTTGTATACAATCCACAAACCGGTTCTACTTCATCTAACTTCACCGTCCTACCTCATTGTTACTCTGGTGTTTGTCAGTGACTGTAAACTATGTGTGTATAGTATAAAAATATATAGAAACAAACGTTATAACTGATTACTCTCAACATGTACAGCTTATACAACTTGTAAAACACCTCAGTACACAATATCATTCTTAGGAAAAGTCTGTTTTATTACTTGCTTCTAAATGCTGCTGTACGGGGGTGTCCGCGTGAGGGTCGTCTCTGGGTATATATCTGCTCTTTGCTCTGTCGTGCAGTGGAACTTGGTGGTTGTATTCTGTCTGTAACGCATTCTGAGATTTTTACTGGTTGACGGTGCTACCAGCAAACAGTTCAAACATGATCTGTATCTCGGACCTCAAATGGTGCTGTTTTTCTATGTTTTTATCCTCATACACCTCTCTGTGTTAATATTCAGGTGTGTCAACTGCTACTTTGCCCTCAGCTTAATCAATCTGTAACTAATTTTCAAAGCCAAAATATTTCACTAAATGATAACCCTGCTCTTATTGTATCTGCTATATGCTATCCATCCAAATACTGTAGATAGTTATTACTATATCCTCAGCTGTGAGTTTCACAAGTACCTCAAACATTTTCAATGGATGCATCTGCTCCTATAACACCTCTTGTCTACCAATACCCTACCGTTGCAGTATATTTAGATATATGCATTTTACTAGATCAGGTTACACTCTATAGTTCACAGATAAGATCACTTTCCGACTAATCTAATCAATACCACTGTTCACTATCAATGAGTTGTCTATGAATTTGAATACATCTTATAGAGATTCCCTTGGCAGCTTCCAGGTTTCCTCCAAAATCCTTTGCAATCTAGTACTTTTTTATCAAATGTAAAATGTGCTCAGGATTGGCTAAATGTGAGCTTAAATCATAAACATGGCTGTACAGAAGTAGTGCCAATGGAATCTTTCTGTCTTCTATGTGTTGTCTATTTGTTTTTGTTTTTTGTAATGCTAAGAGGAAACAAGCTGGGGAAATCCTCTTTACTGTGAGCAGTGTGTGAAAAAAGAAAAAAATACAAGCACTTAAGCCATTCGTTGGACTGTTGCTCTGGTCCAGGGAGAGATTACGTGTGTGACTTTCTATGCAGGTGCTGCGTTGTGATCACCTGGTACCACATCACTGTTGGGTGACGGGGAGTCAGGGAGAACCTTTTTGAATGTGTCTGCACAGCCTTGAGATTGTGAATGAAACAATGGCGACATGACAAATCCATGCAGAACTTGTACAACATGTGTAAAGTGACCAGCTGTGGGTGAGTGGCTCTAACAGGGTTCTTACTGTATGGTGTGATAATGTGAAGACGTTTGCAGGAAATGCTCCCTCACCCACTTAAAGCCTCCTAAGGCGACCAAACATGAACAATGTGATTAGTATTTGCCATATTAGAGTGTACATGTCTTTGCTAAACCGGCCACACCTCTGCTAACGCGAGCAACTCCTTGACGCTTAGCATCCTGTTCTGTGTATCTCTTGCTGCATTCAGGAGCACCTGTTTAATGTATAGATAAACAAATAAATCAAACTTTTATTCAATCATCCACCTGGTTTGTGTTTTTATTATTTTGTGTTTTCAATATCTTTTGTTTTGCATCACCTGTTATGCTTTTTTGCTATTTAAAATCTGTATGTAACCATGGTGATTATCATGTTTTTTTCTATGACCTTGAAAGAACATGCAGAACACCAGCTTATTTTGTATACCGCATTTCTGTCCCAATCTGTATTTTTAAGAAAAGTAAATGGAGGTTACCACTGAGCAATAACTGGGAGCACACACCTCCCACAACCCTTAAAGCTGTTAATTTTCTTTACCAAATTGCTCGATTGGCGGGCCTAAAGAAGTCCTCTTTCTCAAATTGATGGTCACGGATGTCTAATGGATTTTATAAAACCTTCATGAACCCAGGCTAATGCAAAATTTTCAGCACATGGTAACTAAGGAAACTTATTTTAAATGGGAAAATTAAACAGAAGAACTGACTTTACAATAGAAGATGCACAGACAAGCTCAAAATACAGTGGACTGCAATTTATTTACCCAAACAGTGTCAGATTTAGACTCCGCTCATTTATTTGGGCTTTAAAATAAAGCTCATTTATGTTGATGTTATATTAAACAAGCACTTGTCAAGGCAAAATGGGACTCCCCTCCATGCAGGCACTATACTGTAAATTTTATATACCAAATAGCCATTCACTTTATATTTAACAGCAAAATGATATTTTATCTATAACAGGCTTTATAATGTGTGCAGAATATATCTAACTGCCAAATGTTAAAGGCAAGCTATATTTATATTATGCAGTGGTGGATTAATACTTAGACTTACTGGAAAATGGCCAGAAAAATATCAAAATGGCACTTTCAGTTTCACTTTCATGGTTAAAGATCTAGCCAAAATGCACTGTTCCACCTACTGATGTTTAGTTGAATTATCCAAATGAGTCTAGTGAGGTTTCATGGATTTTAGAAACACAGTGGAGCACTTCCTCTATTGCCACATGGCATCACAATGACATCTGTGGAACAGAATGTTTTCTGTTTGAGAGAAAAACTCAGCCTAAATATACAGGTCTTAAACATGTGTGAATGGAACAAAATACAAATCCAGGTATGTTTTTGATTTGGAAACAACATAACGTAGATCAGAAAAGTGTAATATGGCCTTTTAAATGACCTCAATCCACTCAAGCCACACAACGACACATGAACAAATAGTTGTTGTAAAGCACTGAGTACAAACCAACCCTTTTAGCTCCTTCTCTCTGTGCACTTTATTACTACTGCATCTTTTCACATTCTTTTTTCACAATTAAACTGCTCCTCCACTCTCTCACAGCATGTTCCTCCCTGTCTGCGCCCCTGAAACATTTCCATACATTATTGCCCCTGTAAGCAGTGTGTCAGGCACCCAGGCTTTTCTTGCAGCCCAAGGGGACTTCTCAATGTCATTATCGCTAAAGCCTGCCACATGCCTGTAATGTATTGCCGCCTGTCTTTATTGGCACCGTGATGATTCAGTGCTGGTGATGATGGATTAGTTGCGCCTCGAATCAGGCCGGGCTCACAAAGTCTACTATTTGACGCATAAACAATATGTCCTCCTCATACACTGCAGTGTACCTCCAGACATACAGTATTTAAGTCACATACAGTCTAATGAATAAGTTCATTTAAAGTCATTTTCCAGGGGCTCTCATCCAGACAGGGTGTATGCAGCAGCAGCGAGTGATGTATGGCAGTAATGGAGTGTCTTTATGGCTCTGTTAGTGTTCGGAATGTAAAAATATACCAGCTTTTCAGGTCGATAGAAGAGGCTTCACAGAGGAGAATTTGAATATATAGTGGTACATTCTGTACCAGCATGCATGCCTCTAAAGTGTATACTTAAAGGTTACTATGTAACTTCTTGGTGAGGGTTTACCACCTGCTCATCGCCATGGAGATGTTATTACTCAGCCTATAATGTTCCAACCAATGGTCTGAATCGCCATAGAAACATGCAGGCGACGGCACCAGACCAATACAAAAACACCCATAATTTAACAATTGTATGACAGTTTGTGGAACATTCCAGGCAAAGCTCTACCATTTTCATGGTGACAATCACTCTTTATCAACTCATTTACCTATAAAAAGTCCAGTGTCACTATAGGGCCCAATTTTACACAAACCAAAAAGTTACAGTGTGCTTCAGCAGCAGCAAAAACAGATTTAGAGATAACTGCAGTGTGTATATTTTACTGCATGGTGGTCAGAATTCAGCACATCTCCATCCACTTGCTTATATACCCAAATCTGATAAGTAAAGACTTCCTTATCTTATTTATCACTGCCAATATGGAAACTCATTTTAAATGACGTTGTGTAAATAGTGTTTTATTTAATTTTTGTACCGTTAAGTGTCCAGTACAAAGCATGAACTCTCTGTGTATCTGAATTGTTTCAGCCCACATGACAAAACAGACCAAGTAGTTTCTTGAGTTACTCCAAACTGGAAGGACGGTTTAACAATAGATCCTCAAAGCTCCTCTCTCTCTCCTCATGTAATATCCTCGACTTGAACAAAAAGTTAATTACTTTGTCTCCACTCTGGTTTTTCTATCGCTGAGTTTGTTTAAATCCCTATTTGACCCGCCCAGATGCTTTGCTTATCTCGCAGTATTTTCCCCTTGGCACTAAAATCATTCCCATAATTATAAATAGCAAAAGTTTATAATTTCATCTCTTTTGTGCTTTTAGTGTTTCATAAGCTGAGCACTTATTATCTAATTTTCCAAAAGTTTGTTTTTGTTTCCCATTTACAGTGATCTCATTTAGTGCTGGAAGTTATGTGTATCTGCCTTCATTAACTGTGTTGCGGGATTCATTTTAAAATCAAGCTTCTCTTTCAGTTTAAAATTAAAGTGACTGCATCAGTTGTATTGTGTTTTGGGGTTAAAATGGGATGTATGTTGCCAGTTTTAAGTAGATGCATGCAGAGCTGGTCAACCACACACATTTACTGTACAGCACAAACCCCGCACATGTGTGTCCTAAATGGCCTCTATTAATGCAGGCGGCTCCCCCAATTAACACAATTCAAAGTGATGATGAATTTTTTATTCTCTGAGCATTTAAGCTAATTATGGCCCAAATGAAGCAGGTTCCAGTGAATCAGCGTGGCAGAGACTGCCAATGGCGCCCAATGTCACTGTCAGAGGCAGTCTGCAGCAGCACCCACCTCGTCATTATAGCTGCTTAATATTCATGTGCAGCTCTGCTCCACACTCACCTCTCCCATCTCCTCTGTCTCAGTCCTTAACCTGTCTCCTCACACCAGCCTCCGCTCACTGCCTCTGATGTGCTGTTACAAATGAAATGCTCTAATTGTGCTAATGGCATGTTAATTATAATTTAATGTAGTAAATAAAGCTTGTTACAAGCCAGGATATTTTGTTTTTGACTTCAAGGACAATCATTTGAAATGTCCAATGGAGTCATCCTCTGTTGATCGAGTTTCTGTTCAGGATCTTCAACCAGAAAAAGTGACACACTGGGGCATTAGTCCTAGTTCTTGGTATACTTCTATGTACATACAGACATACAGTGTTGTTATTGCACATTTTGTGGGTGTTTAACATTTAGTAACTGCATAGCTCCCTATGTATAGGTTTCAGCTAAATTGGTACATCTGAAGGTTGTTGGTTCAATCCTCACCTCTTCCTATTCACACTTTGTTCACCTTCTCTTCCTTTTGGGGCTTACAGATCACGTCTTTATTCCCTGTACAAACAGTGGATCCTCTGTGTTTGTTGTTTTGTTTTGTTTGTGTTTTTAGTTTGTGAAATGAACATACCTGAGCTTGTTTTATGTCGGCTTATAGCTTTGTGAGTCAATCTTCCTATTAAGCAGATTAGATTTACCTCCTTGTAATCAAAGATGAATGGTGGGTTTGTATTTAAATTTATGTGCACGTTTATCTCCAACTCCCTCAGACTAAACAAATTAAAACTGATGAGGACGTTGAGTTTAAAAGGGGAAAAGAATAAAGTGCCCAGAGACAGGAAAACAATTAAATTTCTCGTTTTATGTGGTAGCAGTGGTCATTTAGCGGCCGCTCTTTATTTAAATGGTAATGTGAAGCTGGCTAAACAGGCGAGGAGAATCAGTGGGAGAATAGAGGGGGGACTTCAAACCACGGAGGGCTCTGTGACTTTATCTGCTCAGTCCTGCTGTCGACTGGCTCCAGACCCAGAGAGGGGACCACTGACAGACAAGGACCGACTCTTCTTCCTCACAGTTCCACCATAATTAATTAGGTGAGATAAATTAGACCGTTTCTAACCCAGCAGCAATTGGACTTGTCTATCTTATACATTCAAAAAGGATAATTTTAGACAAGCATTTTCAAAATACTTTATACTTGAGCTGTTACACATTTATTCTGGACATTTTAATGTAAAGATACTAAAGGGAATCAATATATAGACATACATTTTCCAGTTATCTTCAGTCATGATACAGTGCTTTGCGAACTTTTTGACTTTTTGCCACATTTCAGGCTTCAAACATAAAGATATAAAATTGGATTTTTTTGTGAAGAATCAACAGCAAGTGGGACAGACTCGTGAAGTGGAACAATAATGATTTGATATTTTAAACTTTTTTTTTTACAAATAAAAAACTGAAAAGTAGGGTGTGCGGAAATATTATGAGTCAATTACAGCTGCAAGTCTTTTGGGGTATAGCCTATCTCTATCAATTTTGCACATCTAGAGAATGCAAAACATCTCAAGCTCCGCAAGGTTAGATGGAGAGCATTTGTGAGCAACAGTTTTCAGATCTTTCCACAGATTCTAAGTTGAATTCAGGTCTGGACTTTGACTTGGCCATCCTAACACCTGGATATGCTTAGTTTTGAACCATTCCATTGTAGGTTTTGCTTTATGTTTGGATCGTTGTCTTGTTGGAAGGTAAACCTCCGTCCCAGTCTCAGGTCTTTTGCAGACTCCAATAGGTTCCCTTCCAAATTTGCCCTGTATTCCATCCATCTTACCATCAACTCTAACTATCTTCCCTGGTCCTGAAGAAAAGCAGCCCCAGATTGCCACCACCATGTTAGACGATGGTGTGTTCAGGGTGATGTCAGTGTTACTTTTACACCAAACATAATGTTTTGCATTTAACCCAAAAAGTTCAATGTTGGTCTCATCTGACCAGAGCACTTTCTTCCACATTTGTTGTGTCTCCCAGGTGCCTTGTGGCAAACTTCAAATGGAACTTTTTATGGTTTTCTTTGAGAAATGGCTTTCTTCTTGCCACTCTTCTATAAAGGCCAGATTTGTGGATAGTGCGACTAATAGTTGTCCTATGGATAGATTCCCCCACCTTAGCTGTGGATCTCTGCAGTTCATCCAGAGTGATCATGGTTCTCTTGGCTGCTTCTCTGGTCAGTGCTCTCCTTATTTGGGCTGAAAGTTTAGAGGGATGGCCGGGTCTTGGTAGGTTTGCAGTGGCCTGATACTCTCTCCATTTCAATATGACTGATTGAACAGTGCTCCGCGAGATGTTTAAAGCTTGTGAAATCTTTTTATATCCTAATCCTACTTTAAACTTCTCCACAACTTTATCTCGAACCTGTCTGGTGTGTTTCTTGGTCTTCATGATGCTGTTTGCTCCCCAATATTCTTTGAACAGACTTCTGAGACATCACAGAGCAGCTGCATTTATACTGAGACTGATTCCACACGGGTTTCTCTTTATCCATCCATCCATCCATCCATCTTCTCCCGCTTAATCCGGCTGGGTCGCGGGGGCAGCTTGCTGCCCAATCCTCATAGCACCTGACCCCCCCTATGAACCCCTCTGCAGGTGGTGAGCGCACAGGAGGGTGGACAACATGGTCCTTGATGTTAGTTCATAGGGGTGCGGGCATGTTTTAGGTTGATGGGGGAAACCGGAGTACCCGGAGGAAACCCATCCAGACACGGGGAGAACATGCAAACTCCACACAGAAAGGCCCGGGTGACCCGGGGATCGAACCCGCAGCCTTCTTGCTGTGAGGCCTGAGTGTTGCCACTCAGCCACCGTGCCGCCGGTGGATCATTCAGAAATCATCAGGGAACTTCTGTGAGTCAGTTGACTGCACTGAGAGAAAAGGGGGTGAATAATTTCGCACGCCCTACTTTCCAGGTTTTTATTTGTAAATCAAGTTTAAAATATTGTACCATATTTTCTGGACTATAAGCCGCTACTTTTTTCCCAGGGTTTGAACCATGCGGCTTTTACAAAGGTGCGGCTATTCTGTGGATTTTTCTTCCACCGCTAGGGGCGCTCTAACCGGAATTTCAAAAACAAGATATACGGAAAATGAATGCAAAGAAGAATACGCTACTTTTTATAAACTGTACATCAGTTTTGTTTCTTTAATGACACATGAAATAAACTCTAACTCTTGGATATAATAGGAAATGATACCTGTGCCTGATTTTTACTGAGAAAAACAGAAATAGTTCATATAGCATAGCATCCTACCACAATTAATCTTTAAGCGCTTTTCATAACTGCCAGAGTGGAGTTTTGCTGTTAACTAGTATGCTAATAGTGTGTGCAACAGCTTTACCTTCTGGTTTGTGGAGGATAAAATTAGTTTGTAATTAGATTTAGACAGCACACAGTTGTCTTATTTTGACCCTGAGAGTAAGATAGGAAAAGAAAAAATAAAATGACTAACTGAATATATACAAAATATACAGTATGGGCCAAATTTACAGTGTTTTTGCCCCTATCCTCCATTTCCAGTGGCACAGAGGCCCTCCCTCTGCACTAATGACCAAGTGTTAATGACAGGCTTGTTTGGAGCTGTGAGATGACCACAGGGCGGGTCAAACACTCGCACCACCTCCACGTTCACAGCTGTACATGTCAACCAGGGTCCACAGTGCCTGAAAACCAATGGAGGAACTGTTTTTTTCTCAAATAACATGTACTAATATCACCTGCATTTCATCATCTAGTTATACGTTCTATGTTTTAGTTCTATGTTTCATATGACATTCATTAAAATAATTAAAGCTGCTGTGTTCTCGTGCACATTACAGTATCTTTTTATCTTCACTTGTTTCATTTTAGTTGATAGCAATTTACATGTACATCTTATCTTGCTGATCTTTTCTCACTATTACAGGAAAGGTTAATTCTTATTAAATGTTTCAATATATATACCAAAACAGAACATGCTATTTGTAAAGTTTTCTTAATCAGATTTCCATGTCTGTACTGCCAGGGTTTTGTACCACAGTATATTTAGTCTTAAGTCTTTACGGAAGAACTGATCATTTTGTTGGGATGTATAGTAAAAAAAAATTATAAATCAATGATCTCATTCCTGCTATTTTAATTAAAATTCAATTTCTTAATTTTCAAATGCATTTTCCACCCATCGGTCAGGCTCCGTAAGTCTCTGGGTTAGTGACAGGTAGATTTGCTGCACTATAAGAAAAAGCAAATGACTTCTGTTACCTCAATATAATATAAGCTCCAGTGTGGTTGATTTGGTTGATTTGGTAAATCTGTTCAAATGTAAGAAAGTAAAAATTCTGAGTGAGGATATTGTTAGCTCTAAGGTATTTATAGCTGAAATCCCCCTTTGTTTTTCATCTTGAATCCCTTGCGAGTGTTTCCCTACCTTTAGCACCTTCAGTTAGTCTGGCTTTACTTGTTGACAGCGCTGGTCTGATCAAGCTGGTTGTGTGCGGAGAGACCATTCACCGGGTGTGGGAAAAAAAGAAGAAAAAAGTCTGTGTGTGCACAAAGCCAAACTGTGACACGACCAGCTTTTGTGTGCGCACGCTTAAGCAAAGGAGACTGGGGAGCTGACAGTTCACTGGCAGCCTCACACCTGCACCCAGGGGCTAGGTGTTGATCTGTGATGGAAGGAAGGGAGCCAGGGCAAGGAGACACAAAAATAAGGAGAGGAGCACAGAGGTGGCCTAGCTCTTGACGCTGCATGGGTTCCTGTTTTGTTTGCCTTTTGTTTCCCATGGTTGTGTGTGTGTGTGTGCGTTTGTGTGTGTGTGTGTGTGCTTGTGTGTGTGTATGTATATAAGGGCGGGTGCCAGTGGTGGCAGAGCAGACAGGAGAGCCAATTGGATTGATGCATTCTTTCACAGGTAACTGCCAACACTCGAGCGCAGCAAGGGCCTCATTTGTCAGATTCAAGGATGTGGTGTAAAGGCATGACATTTTATTCTCGTCTGCACACACAAACCTGAATGCCCCTCCTGCTTTCTGGATAGTATACAGCATGCGCCAATAATTCTACAGATATACTGTTTATTTAAGGGGGCTGTAAAATCAATGCTCGATATGTTATATGTTATTTTAGACTAAAAACTGTGTAAACATTCAATCATTAATGTGTCAATAACACTTATTCTTAGTTTGAGGAATTGTACTATAAAACACTGTGGATTTTGCTGCCCATTCTTACATAGAAGAAGAAGCTTTTGCCTGCTATAGAAAAACATACATCATTATTTAATATTTTGTGCATTGTAAACTGCAGTATTTACCTAAAATGATTTAATACTTGACCAGAGCAGTGAGTGAAGATAGGCGTTAGGTGAAAAAAGATATTTTCTCAGCACTCAAGGCCTGAATTCAGGATAGTTCAAACATTTTTTGTGTGTATCTTTTTACCCACACAGGCTGAGGTGTTTGTTTGGATATGTGCCAGACTAGATTAGAGCGTTGATCTGAATGTTAGCTTTTTATTTAGCTCAGTTGTTTCTTTCGCACATGTTTGAGTAATCATGTGCTGGTAGTTTTCAAGGTAACAGCTACCTCTTACCGTTTGTTCAGTAGATATAGGCAATTCCGAGGTTGAAATTATCCAAATGATTCTACTGAAGGTGTATGAAGTTTGCTGCATGACATAGTTTGCTGATGATATGACATCACAAGGTGGAACAGAGTGTTTTCTGTTTGAGAGAAGAACTCAGCTTAAATATGCAGGGTTTGTGTGTTAAATATGTGTGAATGAAGCAATATGGGCCCTTTAAGTAAATGTTACATGTAGTTTTAATTACCAGCGTTAAGTTAATCCATCTGATTTCAAATACATTAGCACTGGTGATCTTGCACCTGCAGGTGAGTGTACGTCATGTTGCATCATCACATGTCTCTGCACTTTACGTTCATTAAGTGTGTTAACATTTTGACAGCTGTGTTGAGCTTTGCACTGAAACTTATAGCAGCTCTCTGGGGAGTCATTCTGTGGCATGTCAGGAGAACTCAATGGCACTGTCAGCACTGCTCTGCACACCTCTCCCTCACTTGAATAATTGAGGTACATTGCATTGAAAATTTAATTCAGTAGATGTGATTTGACAGTGGGTGGTTAAAGTTTGCATTTGATGTATGTCGCTAGGGAAACACAACAAAGTTTCTGCAGGTAGGCGTGTTTTGTATGGGCACTGATTTGGCAGCGTGGCTCTGACCTAGTTGTGTGTGTCAGACAGATGGGAGAGGGTTAATTGAAGATGACATGTGTCCAGTCTTTGTGTGTCCCCAGATAACACAGCCATATGTCTGCATCGCCTTGTTTTGCCCCAGCACGATCTCAAATCCACTTTTCACACCAGCAAAGTGAGGGGAGATGTTTGCTGGTGGGACATTAGCTGTCAGCACTTAATCTCCTGTTTTGCTAAGTGTGCGGAGTCGGGCTCTTGCAGATCTTGTTTGGTGTCATGTCAGTGTTATGTGTGGGCACACATCGTCATGGGTCCTGTTTACTCTCGCTGTCTGCGCTGTGTGAGGGGTTCTGGGTGCATGTTTGAACTGCCACAATACTGCTTTCCACAAAGCTGGCCTTCATATAAACAGCATAGACTTTCAAGAAATTACAAAACAAAACACAATTCCTGAATGTAACAGTCTAGTTTGGTCAGTATGTAATCCAAACTGACCAAATACATACTGGTTTATAGATTCAAGCCTGATATTGCCTTGAATAGTGTCTTTTCACTTTGCCTGTTAGTATGTAAGAAGGATAAGTCTAAATGCCTGAAGTAATTTATGGGTTGAGGATGAACTCATTACATTTTGATGGATAAAACTTTACTTAATAAATGTACTTTTTCCACAAGGAGTCAGTAAAGAACCATTAAATAGTTTTATATCTATTTTAATGGCACTGTATTGTTAAATACAAAAGGTTACCAGAGCAGTTTCTTAGAGCTTTAACATTTTTTATACTATTTCTATTTTGAATATCCCTATGCCATCTCCTCTTTTTGTGACGCGGGTTTGTCCCAGCAGACTTGCTGTAGACTGGCAGAGTGTTGATCTGGATGTCACTGGGACCATAGTGCTCTCCGTCCCCTCGCTCTTGTCCTCCTCCTCCAGTTGACAGACAAGGTCAGGGACTCATGCCGCCTGTCTTTCCCTGCTCCTGACAGCCTTTCCTTGGGGAGAAAAACCCTGGACAACCCTGCACTCCCCATCACCAATTAATATTGCATCACCATTTTCTAATCTGCTGCAGGCGCAGTGTGATCGGGCCACCTGACTCCCCTATAGCCTCCCTCAGTATCAGGAGAGGAGCAGCAGATAGCAGGAAAACAGATTACCCAGGATGCCGTGCTCGTCCCCCTCTATGTTTTTGTGCTGTGGTGATTTGTCACAGTTTGGGATCTTGATTTATTTTATTTGAGGTGTTTTTCTGCAGGGCCCCGCATAATTTTCTGTTTTTCTACTCTCCAGTTTAACTCTCCATGAAGGGCCATTGAGTGGATGTATTTCAACTGAATTCATTTTATGGACTGGAGGGTGTCAGAACTGACTGTTAGCATTAAGTAACAAGAAGTTGCAGCGTACATTTGAACAACTCTTTCTATATCACAAAGATGGCATTTAGCGCCTCTGTTGCTCACGTCTTTATATAAACATTTTAATATAAACTCTACTAAAAATACATCTTAAAAAGGCAAGTAAATATTCCTCCAGATACATTGTGAACATTTTGACAGATCTGGCTAATCTTTTGCATGGTTGAATACTTTTGGGCTGAGTAATCTCGTTGTCTTTGAGGACCGCTCCTGCTAGCATGTGACCTGCTTTGGGGTCAGCAGTGGCCCCATGTGAGCTCCTGCATTGGGACACAGGTGCTACTGCAGTCATGTGATCGAGAAGTCTGGGGGTCAGAAGTCACGATGGGGCTGCTGCTGCACTCACCTGGCCTCTGCTTAAGCCTGATGGATCTGTACTGGGCCAGTCGAGGTGGGACATAGTCATCTGTTCAGTTGTGCCCAATATGTAAGCGCATGGACAGAAAAAACAAGACCAGGCTGACTGCATGATTAGTGTCCTCCTTCTAACAAATAAACTAAATTAAAATTATTATCTTTGTAGTATTGTAGTAGAATTTATAATACAATACAATTTTTATGCTAACTTAAAGGTGCACTGTGGAACTGCTTAGGTGGTGAAGATGGTATTTCTTTGCCTCAAATGTTCCACAGTAGGGCAATTACAGGTGTTTTATAGCTCAAAATACCTTAAAAAGCATGATTTTTTCCCCATGTGCAGGTTCGCTTTTCTATAGATCTGACCATTAACCTGTCTCCATTGTGATTAGTTGTCAGTAATACAACATACTAATAGAACATACTACATAACTATAATTTTGTTGGAGGTAATATTAAAGGCCTATTTTAATATAAATTTGTCAAAACCATCAAGACTTGACATTTCACTGTACTTGATTGATAGACAGATTGTAGTGACTCTAATTGAGTTGTGAAGCTGGTCTGAATATTTTACCCTGACATGATTTCATATGTATGGGTTTATATGGATATGTGGAGGCGAATCAGCTCCAGTGTCCGCCCTGTGCATGTGTATATTCTGGTAAATTAGTATTAGTGTTTCTTCTCTCAAAAGTCCTGTTTGTAATCCTAACATTTTCCTGATCAAAGCATCTGAAAAGGCCTCTTCAAACAAGTGCAAACACCTACAGACAGGCCCATACACATTTCATAACCATTTCAATACACAGTAATTACATGAGCCTGTTGTCATGGCAACCACGTTCATCCTAAACCAATCAGCACGAGATGGTTACATCGAGACAGCCAATCAGCCGTCATCAGCTCAATTACCATTTCAGTGCTCATTTAATTCAATATTCAATCATGGAAAAGACACTCACAAGCACCCAATTTGTCGAGCAACTGTGAAAACCATCTCTATAATTTTAATTAAGATTTTTGCCTTTTGTTAAACTGTATTTGTGTAGTATTCATAAATCATTTTTATATGTTTCAGATGTCATTTTATTTCCCTAGATAAGCGTTGATGTTATCTGAGTCATTTGATGGCAGCTTTAGCAGGGCATGTATTATCAGCAGGTGTTGCAGTGCATTGAAATCCTTTCAAGTGAACTCACAAAGAGATTAGGGATAACTTTAACTTTTTAATCACACAAAACAATACCACAGTATAAAAGCAGTTCATTTACAGCCTGAGGGAGGACTTAAATACAGTTGTTTCAATAGCCCAACATTACGTGAAAAGCAAAGATAATATCAGATTTAGCTGAAATAGAAAGTGCTCAAACCATCATATTTTCTTCAGTGATACTAATGTAGACCCATCGATCAACTTTAGCAGATAATTAAACTCTTGGGAATCTCCTCGCTCAAGTCAAATAATCACAAAACAGTGTGAATTTCTCCGCTCATCCTCCGGCACTGCTGCTCAGAGCTTAAAAGTATCTGAAGCAGTGTGAAAAAGAAATAGCCATTAGCGGTGCTGATATACAACTGAAAGCCTTGGAAATCACTAAAGAGCTGAACGTAACGGTGGTTCAAAGGGAAGCGTGGTGGTGGACCACGAGACTCCTCTCTCCCCTACGCTACGACTTGAGACATGCAGGCGGCTGCTGCTTCTGATAGAGCTGATTTACTTTGAGATGGAGAATGAAGGAGAAAGGCCCACAGGCTGTGGACTGTCATGTTTGTACCAGTTTATTAGGGTTAGTTCAAGATGGAATTAGCAGACTCGATAACTGTTGGTTTAGAGCTGAATGCAGCAGATGCAATGGTTCACTATAAGAGGTTAAAATCTGGACTAAATCTGGACCATTTCAAACCAGTGGACAAAAACAAAGCGGAAATGTGCTATTCCTTGTGTAAATAGGTCTACTCTAAACCAGGGCTTTACCACAACAAATAGGGATCAACACAATTCAAAAGCTTTAACTAAAAAAAGCTAACCAAATACATAAAAAACATAAAAAGGTACTAACTCCATATACAGCTTATTAGTATAAGTGGCTCATTTTGTGTCAGTTAGAAACGTCTGCATGAGCTGAGCCTGGTCTGGAAAAGCCCAAAGTGAGCCTCTAGGAACTGGGCTGAAGTCTGAATCTATAAGTTTGGATGAACATTGGTCAATAAACCTGCCTTTTCTATTTTCTATTAGTAGTGTCCAGGGTTTAGTCCAGGGCCCTTATTATGCAATTTTTTTTTTTTTTTTGCTATAATGTTGTTTCCTCATTACATGCCTGGAATTGTACTTTGTTTCATTGAAACAACAGAAAACAACAGAAAACACTCCACTTTGTGATGCCATGTGGTAATATAGGAAGTACTCCACTGTGTTTTTAAAATCTGCACACCTTCACGAGAAACATTTGGATCATTTCAGTTCTGGAGTTGCCAATCTCTACTGAGCAAAATGTAAAAAGGTGTGCAGCTGTTTGCCTGAAAACTACCGCTTTGTCACAACGTGCAACAGAGCATTTTGAGCTTTGGAGATGTAGACAGACTAATAATAAAAGATTAAATGAAACAAAACACAACTCCAGGTTTGTTTTCGAGGACGTATTCTAACATGGTTTAAAGCCCAAAAGAGTCAATTTTGCATAATATAGAAACTTTAAATTAATCAAAAATACTAAGCCTGAGCCAGAACCCGAGCTTAAGATAAAGGTAAATTAATATCTTGCTTTGAAAAGACTGAAGCACACTTAAGAGGCCCATGCATATCTATTGCAGCGTGAAAACCACTGGTCCACCGCGTAATGTGAAGCACCATTGTGATCCTACTGTCAGAGTGTAAAAACAGCATATTCATTAGAGGAAAAGAAGGCGTATTATTTTAGCTTTCTCCGCTGTTGTTGTTTTGGAGGCTCCCAGTGGCCTGTTGATTTGAGGCGCGCTCTAAGTGGATGTTAATGGCACAAACACGGCAGCAGTTTTAAAATAGCAGACTGCCCATTAGGCTGGTATTAACAAGGTAATGGTGTGTTACTAAACTGCTGAATGACATTGCGGCTGCTGCTGGCTGCGGGTGGAGCTAATGTTTGTATGTACACATGAGCGTGCGTATATACAGTACTGCACTATACCGCTACACAACAGCAGCCAAATTCACCCTCATGCAGAGATACAGCTGTAATTCTACATACACGACCAGTCAAAAGTTTGGACATGAATTACATGAAGCAAGATGTATGGAAATATTTAGTCAAGGAAAAAAAAGTTAAATAATTCAGCTAAATATTTTTTGATGGGAGGATAATTTAAGGATTTGTTGAACTTTTTTTCTTTGCTACATAATTCCATACATCCCTAATTCATATATTTGATGTCTTCTGTATGTATATCAAATGTAGAAAGTAGTAAACATAAAAAAAACCTTGAGTGAGAGGGTGAGTTCAGTCTTTTGTTGGTAGTGGACATATTGGAGCACTTGTTTGGTAAATCTGTTCATTTTATGTAACATTTTAAGATAAACATAGCTAGTAATAATTAGTAGGAAAAGGCAGAAGTCAACCAAAACATTAATACTAAACAAATTATTTTAGTTTTAATCGTAATATTAAAGACTGTCACGATAACAAATTTTTAAGTGTGATATATTACTGAAGTAAATATAGACAATAAGCAATAGTATTGAAACTAATTTATGCACGACACAATAACCCAAGACCAGATTTAAACAACATAAAATATTCTGAGCTACAGAATAAGCTACAATATAGTAAATACGAGCTGCAATAAATAAATAGCAGAATGAAACACTTAAGTACTTAGGTTGCATCTGTAATGAGTCATAGAAGCGATTAATTCAACCTTTTATGTTTTAAATCTTATCATATACCTAAAAATAACCAAGTTAGTACACATGATAAATACTGACCCTAAAAAATATTGTTCCATTCGATCTTTCATTTATTGAAAGATAAGTCGATATATGTATTTATTTCATTGGTTTGTATCTTTTTCCACACTTAATCCAGATTCTGTCTAAAATATGTATTTACGTTCATCTTATTGAACTGTTGGCAATAATCTTTTGTACACTGGGTCTTTTTGAATACGATATAGATTCTACACATTTACAATTGCTGCTTTTCAAATGTGACTTGTATATTTGCAAGTTATTGGTGTCTGTGTGAGATACATGATATCAGAAAGCGGTCTCTGTTCTGAACTTTCCTCTTCAGCAAAGAAATGTGCGATAGAAAAATGAAGAGTGCTGGTATATCGAACGGAGAAGAATGAGCGGAGTTTTGAGTGAAGGACATAGCTGGGAGGTGTGACGGTTTTTATTAAAGCTGGGATGCACTATAGTTGTTTTCCTCAGTCGGCCTGTATTGTTGTGCCTCAGAAATTATTGATAAGGAGGAAGAGACAGAGTAATAAAGAACTACACAGCAGCCGGTTAGGTCTATACGTCTGTCTGAGCGCTCCACTTTTCAGATCAAGGCTGCATACACTATAGCATCTGGAAAACAACATTAACCATGGAGGCGTAGGATTTACATAGGCGTTTATGTATTACTGCACAGATAAAACAGCATTCCAAGCACTGTACTTGGGTTAGTCTTTAGTTTTATTGTGTTATCAGGAAAGTTATTTCATTTTCTGAGTGATATGTGTTAAGACATTATCTTAAATTAGAGATATCATTGTGAAACATCTGTAGTTTACTCATAAATATAAGAAAACATTTATTACAAGTTTTTCATCAAATAATGGTTTTATACAAAAATTATAATATTTAAACAGATTTAAAACAACCCAAATTTGTTTTGTTGACATATTAGATACAAAAAAAAATCTTATTTAGTATTTGAGTAACCTAGAACTGATACTTTTGGGAGTGATTCTTATGTCTGTGTGGGGGAAACAGCTTTTGAGCATTGTCCCATATAACTCTATGGCTCCAAGTTGATTAAATTAAATATTAAAACATGAACAGTTTTGTTGTTTCCACATGAAAGCTTCATGGAAGAGACCAAACTGACCAAAACACACAAAAAGAGATTTGCTGGCAGTGTCTCGCCTTAAAAATAATAGCTTTATATATGCAAAGATATATCTATACTATTATATGTACGAACTGTATGGCGTTATAGTAGGACATGATTAAAATCCTCCTTTGCCTTCCCCCACATGATATAGTCTGTCTTTGAACAATTACAGAGAACTGGCTTATCCACTGCATGTTCCCTGCTAGCCCTTTGCTGTCTCCCACTATAGTGCACACATGAACACTCATGGACTGTGTGGCGCAGCGATAGGGCAGCCCAGCAGGGGGCATATCCCTGGGAAATCATTCTTCCCTCTTCCCTTTCTTTCTATTTGTAACTTGTCCTTTCAAGCAAGACGGCCCTTAAAGTTCAGTGGCGCATTCTTCAAAAAAGGCTATTACTGGGCTGCCTCTGATTCTGTATCACGCCGCGCACAGACCAGCCATCGCTCCGTTTTATGTGCCTCTCCTTCTGTCATCATTTTGCCAGAGAGGAGAAGTCAGGACCAATGGCTCTAAACCCAGCCGCCTTGGACGTCCATATCGTATCGCTAAAAGGGACTATTGCTTTTGATATTTGACAGAGCGGCCTCTTTGTCTCACTGTCTGTAATTCTGTGTCCATGTCTATCGCGTTCATTGTCAGAGCTCAGGGCCATACAAAGCACTGTCACTGTAAGAGATATGACCACTTCTGAACACAGAGAGGACAGGCCTGAAGATGCTGACCACCTCACAGGCACCATGCACTCACATTTCTCATGTTATTTGATGTCACATCATAGAAAAATATCTATGGTGTAAGTTATAGAAAGGAATGGGAATCAGATATCATAAAGATTAATAGGATTATACACTGCAAGCTTCTTCCTCTGGATATTTCTCTTGTGGTCAAGGGCATTTGAATATAATGGTAGTAATGGTCCAGTATTAAGCTTATAGTCTTTGATGGCTAAAAGGATGCTATAGTATCGTTACGTTAATAAGCAATATTAGCTTATGAATTAAATCAATGTACTTTGAAGAAACATGCCTTTTAAGACCTAGATTAAAGTGGCATTATGTAACTTCTCTAGTGGGGTTGTGCCACCTAACATGGAGACAAATCTTTAACCTGATCTGGTGGTGTCACCTGTTTGTTTCCATGGAGATAAATGTGTAAAGCCATACTGTGAAACATTCCACACAATGCAATACAGTCTGCATGAAGACAAGCAGGTGGTGGATTCCATCAGAAAAGTTGTGTTTTTAACATGAAATGAATAATTCCTTTTTGTCTCATTTGCAAACAGGTGCATGTTCTCATTTACATGTTTTGCAGCTAAACGTGGCCACTTCTTTTTCTTATTTGCAAACCTGTAGAAGCCCTTGACAACCATTTAGATCATCATTGTTCAAGAACCTATTTGTAGCAAGCCTTAGCATGTCCATGGTCAGTGAATCCCACAGTGATCCTCCCTATTACCATAATGAGCGAACCCTCGAGCCTACAGCCTGACTACAGTGCTGTGGTCTGGCCTGTACAATTTACACTCCTTCATCATTGGATCTTCTGTCCCCGTCTGTTCTGCTGCCTGTGACCTCCACTGTCATGGCAGCCGCCCTTGAGGAGCACAAATCTCCGCTTCACAGGGACTTGTCATGTGGGGGGGCTTGATTGCACCAAATTGATCGGTAATCATGTGGTGCTCAGAGCTTTTTATCCTGTCTCCTCTTTATCTCCACTTAAGAGGCCGGGGTAGGTGTATTTACATGCTGTCTTCTCAAGGGTTTCCTCTGCCCTGCCGCCCCACCACTACCCCCTCGCTCACTCTCTCTCTTTTATCCCTTTTGTTTTGCTCACTCTCCTACTTGGCCCTCATGGCATCCACTGTCTCTGTCTTCAAAGTCTGGACACAGTAAATCCCTTATAGGTGTGCTGTATTTCGCGCAAGCGCACCCACACAGTGTTTTGATGCTGCTGATGCAACAGGGGAAGGAAAGGATTGAGGAAGGAGTAGAGAGGCCGATATCGACAAGAACAGAATAGAAAACTTTGTTTGCTCCAAGAAATTTGTCTTGAACACGGTTTATTCAGGCAAATATTTTTTGAGTATCTTGATAATATTTTGAAAATATTATATCAATCTGATAGAATGCAGTAAAACATGCCTTGTCAGCATTTTGATTAATATTTTTTTTCATTCTAAACAATATAGGCTATTCAATATTCATATTTTGCATATCTTCAATAACAACAATATTATAATTTATTAGATTTCATCCATCCATCCATCCATCCATCTTCTCCCGCTTAATCCAGCTGGGTCACGGGGGCAGTTTACTGCCCAATACTCATAGCACCTGACCCCCCCTATGAACCCCTCTGCAGGTGGTGAGCCCACAGGAGGGTGGACAACATGGTCCTTGATGTTAGTTCTTAGGGGTGCGGGCATGTTTTGAGTTGATGGGGGAAACCGGAGTACCCGGAGGAAACCCATCCAGACACAGGGAGGAACATGCAAACTCCACACAGAAAGATCGAACCGGCAACCTTCTTGCTGTGAGGCCTGAGTGTTGCCACTCAGCCACCGTGCCGCCTTTTTTATTAGATTTCTTTTCAGGAAACTCAAAGACGCTTTACATAATTAATATAAAGAAGAAGAAAAAAAACAATAAAAGACTAGCAGTGGGGCTAGAGGAGGTCCACGATGCTGGTGTGTATGGGGATTATGAAACTGAGTTTGGTTGTGCACAATGTGACATGTTGTTGGCGACAATAGCAAAAGATGCAAAAACAGATTTTGTCCTTGCAAGCAAAAAGGGAATTTCATTTGAATTAAGTTGCAGTGGTGTTTAAAACTGATACATTTCATAACACGGAATGAAAGTTAAACAGACCTGGGAATTTGATGCCCTCGGTATGGAAAAACCTTTTGTGTTTTGTTTTCAGTTGTGTTGTTTGTTTTTCTGGCTGTGCATCACTTTTCACCAATCACTGTCTCTGCATCTGTGCATGCAGCTGTCTGTACAAATATATCTCTGTTCTGCTCCGTTGTTTCAGACCTCAAAGTGAAACAATTAACTGTTGTCATCTCGGGGGTCCTCTCTCACAGTTGCTGGTTAACAAGTGCAGAGACAGGGCAGACTTTTTCAGTTGGCCTTGGCATTGTCTTATAAGTTTAACGGATTATGTTTAGTACAAAAACAACCACGCAAAATTTAAGCGAGGGATCTGGACAATTCTGGGGAAAAAATAGCTTCATAAAATTCCTATCACAGTTGAGCCCTCTGTACTAGTCTTGTTATCTGTGTACCTTTCTTTCTGTCTGAATGTCCTTGAGGAGGTAGTGGGTGTTGCCTGTGTGAGGAGGGGGGAGTCGGGGGTATGTGGGGTGCTTGTTGGGAATCACTCGGCCGGGCAATACACGCCTCCGCAGCTCGTCTCAAGGCTCTGTATAAATTCAACGCCATTGACAATTTACGGCCCGCGCCCATCCTCGATATGATGCAGTGAGCAGGGAGCCGACCGTGTCCTGTTGCCATCGCACCAAACTGAGGCTAATTTATTACAGTGTAAAAAATCCACAAACCAGAGGGAAGGGGCAGATGCAGAGATATACGGGGGCCTTGGCTGGGGAATGCTGGTGTAATGTGGCATAAGGCTGTGGCCATTTGGACATTGTTGGTTTATTGTGTGGTCCAAGTGGAGGAAAGCTCTCCAACTTTTCAAGAGTTCATGGTCCCTCACTATTTTTTAAAAGGCCTGTACTTGATTTCAAACCATGAGACGATGAGTGAGGAGCATGTTTTAGTTTGAACTTTTAGCCCCATCCACTTATTCCTTTCGGCCACTGTGATACTGTGATATTGCACCATTGGACAGAAACAACTGTCTGGAATAGTGTAATGCAGTTGTTTCCAAATAGATCTTTGTCTACTATTTGCTTTTTAGTCTCTTTGAAAATCAAGTGTCTTGGATAGTTCCAGGACAAAAATGGTGACCCCATCAAATGCTTCAGTGTTAGGTATTACCAGGGGAAATGCTATTTAAAATTAAGAAACTATATTTTACAGTCTCAATTTATTCATTTTTAGCTGCTTTTACTCTATGATGCATGATATGAAGAGTATTTATATTGACAAGAAGAAATCTAAATCAGGTACAGGCCCTTTAAATCCAAATTTGTTTTACTTTCTTTTCAAGGACAGTGTTTGTACTGGGCTCAGGTGTGGCTGTTCGTCATAAAATGAAACTAAAAATAGCTTTGTATTCACTTTCTAAAATGGGCTGCTATGCTGCTTTGGTTCACAGATTTATTCACCGTTTAAGTGAGGATACATTTTGTTTCTACCTCTTTTCACCATGAAAGGTTCATTTCAAATATTTAGCTGCCCCAAGATTGTTATTGTTATGATCTATATCCCAAATTTACAGTTGACTCAGTTCCAACTTTTCCTGTCAATAGTCATTAAATACTTTTCCTGAAGTTCTCAATAGCTGTTCATTGTACACTTAAATTACTGTAGTTAATTAAGTTCATTATCACCACAAATCTTATAATATCCTAATAGCCTAATATACAACTCATGTAGATACTGCTACTATCCTTATTACTATTACTGCAACTACTCCAGTCACTGTGGATACTATTACTATTACTACTATGACTCCTTCGAGCTGCCTGTCTTCAGGTCAAATTCTGTGCTATCAGTGCAGTGTTGTACAATTGTCACAATTCTTCAAAACAGTGATTGTTTCCTTTATGTGGAGTCCAGTATTTGCACCTTTTTGCACTCTCTTAAACATATCAGATCAATTTCATATTAGATTTAAAATGAAAAACTGGACAAAAAGGCTGACTTTCCTGAGTTGCATTTCCTTTAAGATTGGGTACATTGATTCAAATCCACGGCTGACAGGGTTGTGACAGGTCTCCCTTTGTACCCGCTCCGAAGAATGATGAAGATGATCGCAATTAATTACATCACGTCAAAACTTGTGAAAGCCGGCCCAAACTTCCCTGAGCACTGTCACGGAAACCGCTGACCAGAGCGACGACTGACCTTCACAAAACCACCAGATTTATGTTGTTTCTCACCTCCACTCCTCGTCTCCTCACTCATTTACATATTTATCAGAGCTGGTCGCAGTTTGACATCACTTTTTTTTTCTTTTTTCCCTTGACGTGCTCGCTGGAGAATGGAGGT
Source organism: Odontamblyopus lacepedii (assembly GCA_034769755.1). Taxonomy (NCBI): domain Eukaryota; kingdom Metazoa; phylum Chordata; class Actinopteri; order Gobiiformes; family Gobiidae; genus Odontamblyopus; species Odontamblyopus lacepedii. The sequence continues at coordinate 22,259,995 of CM068350.1, read as the reverse complement.
GTAATGTGCATGGTTGTGGCAGGTGAGAAATATGCTGAGGGAGCATTTTGATTCAGAAGTGTGGGCATAAAATCTGCCTGGGTTGCGTTCGCTCACTCGCTGTGGCTCTGTCCTGTACAACACCCATGTCTTTGTCTTGTTAATTCTTATTGTATTTGGGCTGGTGTGCTCTGAACCTCTGAGACAGGCCTACTGAGGCTGGCCATGAGGGGGAGTTCAAGAGGTTCGTAATTTAGACACATCGATTTTGCATAGATAGATGGAGGTTTTGAACACTATTAAATACAAAACTTTATAATAAACACACCTTATTAGCCTTATAAAGCTATTTTTTCATTATTCTGCAGTTATTATAAAGTGTCACCAAAAAAAATAAAAAGACAGTTCGGTCTGCAATTGGTATCACATAAGTCTTAATTAGCAGTAGCTGAAGGAGATTGTAGAAGTGGTAACAAACTATATTTTGAAAATCAGAGCAAGCATATAACCTTTCTTTTTATTGTTTTGCATAATATGATTACAAAGCACAGCCCATATCAAACTACAGGAGATCACTTATATATATACACTTTGCACTGATTAGTATGGACCATGCCTTAAATTAAAGACATGAAATGTGTCTTTTTCCTAAATGTTCTTGCGGTGGGTGTGAGGTTGTGTGCTTCTCGCAGTACTGAAGGCAATTACTGCTGCAGCATTGTTTTCATTTCAGCTGCAATTTCTCCAAACTGTCAGCAAATACAGAGGAAATGTTTTTGTGTGAAAGAGAGTTTGATCATTTTATGTTACTTCAGTTCTTCAGTCTCTGGTCCAGAGATCTCTCTGCTGAGCCTGCTGATGTACAGTGACACCTACAGATCACCAAACGCCACTGCAGTGCAGTGCTGTGAGGCTACGTGACTGTTGTGACCTTAACTTCATTGCTGCATGGTGACCATACATTGTAACTGTACCTTTCACACAGCCTGTAGTCACTGGCTTCTCCCTGCACTCCAGGGCGGCCTTCGGCCTGTGCTACTTAATTTAGTGCTACGATGCCTGACTGGGCACAGCAGATGCAGAGGAATGCAGAGATACAGACGACACATAAACACAACAGCTACTTGGGGAGCATTTGTGGCAGCCCTGAGGAGTCATGGACTGTCACAGTCTCACAGTCGTGTGGGATGAACAGTGGATCTATTGTAAGCTCGGCGAGCCTGCACCCGCTCTCAGACTAAATGTAGCATGGCCATGATGCTTGAATTCCCCGACAGTCAGGACCTTGGCAGCTGCCTTTGCTTTGGCGCACTACTTTCTGGTTCTTGGCTTTTCTGTGGAGAAGTGTGGGGCTGATTGGAGAGTTGCCTTGTACAACACTGCTATGTGCTCGCATCAGGAGTCCGTGAGGTGGCCTGGGGTCCGGGCCAAAGGAGAATTTCTAAGTGATGGAATTTCACAGCCACCAAGCGCCCAGCGGCTGGCCAGACTGCAAGCACTCACATTTACAACAAGCGGCCCGCCCCACTCCACAGAGACTCCTGAATGGCAAAGCCATTTGTCTATGTGAAGGGCAGGGAGAGAAAAGGAAATAAAATCACTAGCACAGCGCCTAAATTGAACTTTTTTGTTTATGAGCCCTCTACACATTCACACATAAACACAGACTAAACTAAATTGGAATTAAAGAGAAGGAAAGGTGCATAGTCTGTTGCTAATTAGCATTTTCTCTGCTCAGCACAAGCAGCCAGAGGAATCAATAAGATATTAAGTTTGTATAAGAATGGGGCACACAATCACTTTAATCAATTTGCAAGTGCAGATTAGAACAGAAACTCCAACTCAAAACTGCTGCAGTCGGACCACTTCAGAGTGTATTTCTAATACTCCTCATGTGTTCCCTCCTCAGATATCTCAAAGTACTAATGTACTCTCAAGCCTTTAGTAAACACTTGAGTGTGGTATTCAGAGCAGCTGCAAATGCTAGAGAATAAGGTCAGTGTTTTAAATGACGTAAAGAGAAAATCTGTTTTTTTGAATAAAGGTTCTAAATAGTAGGGGAATTGTACAGAAAAAGTAAAAACTGAAAAAAATATATTTTTAATACTTTTGTTGTGAAATTATGCTCAGATCACGTCTTGGACGGGTCACACCTGCAGCTGCATGTGCTGACCCCACAGATGTATAATTGACCACTATGTTGAATATTCTCATCTGGATTGTGGTTTGATGTTTGATTCATGTGTGGAGGATTGACAGCTCACCCTTAATATGTTTCTCTCTCTTCAACACCATTTTAATTGTGTATTCATGGCCTTTCTGTATACAGACCATCTGAACCAGGAGAGAGAGAAGAAGCTTGTTTTCCTGACGTCAAGAGTGCACCCCGGAGAGTCTCCTGCCTCTTTTGTCTGTCAAGGTAAAGTTTTAATGTGGGGTCATAGGTCAGACTGAATCATGGGTTGATGGGTGGAACCAGACTATGCATTATAAATAACATCATGTCTTGTTCACTAATGGTACTATATATGTGTGTTGTCTTATATATCATTTGTCACAAGGCAAAAGTATAAATTAATAGTAAAATCTCTCCTGGCATTTTATCTGATTCCATATCATCCACTGGAGCTCTGAAACATGTTTTTGTCCTAGCCTTCCCTATCTCTGGCTTATTTGAAGGTTTATTATAGGTTATATTTGTTTTGTACAGCATCTTTGTGTGTCCTCAAAAGTGCAACATAAATGAAATATATTATTATTAAGGTTTAAAGGAACTGAGATGATTAATCCACATTAAACTGTGTGCACAGGTCAGATGTCATAGTGCACGGCTCGGAACCCTCTCACTTACATGCTTCTGCAGTATCACAGTACTGCCCTACCTGCACCCTCGAGTGTAGTGCATCATTATGAATCAGATGAGCTGGCTGCTCGCCCGCTGGGGCTGTCTGTTTTTCCATCCCTGTCAGCTCCATTCCATTTGTATCGATTTGGGTGCTCCGTCTCCTGTTCCTCCTGATTCTGACGATGCCCCCCCGCTGTCCTTCCCACTCCTTTTGTTTCACAAAACTCAATTAAATGCCAGCCCATCCTGGCTTTTCTCTTCAGCTCTATTCTTTTCTGTGTTTGTGTGTCTTCAATAGGTGTGATTGACTTCCTGGTGAGCCAGCACCCAGTGGCACAGATCCTTCGGGATCATGTGATCTTCAAAATCGTCCCCATGCTAAATCCGGACGGAGTCTACCTTGGCAACTACAGGTACACAAATGCACCACCAGCCAATCTGTTTATTTGAATACATGCTAAATTAAATTGAATTCCCAATTTGTATGTCTTTATTTGTTTCTACCTAGGATTATATCCTCCTACCTCCACCTTTAGGGAGACTAATGAATTCATATAGCTCACAGCAGTGCGTTTGTTCGAAGATAGTGTTTAGCCGTAGGGCTGTTCTCTCTGCCAGTCTCTCCTCTCTGCCTTTAACAGCGCCGCTGCAGCTCCGTGGGCATCCTCCTCTCCTCCATTTTCCTCTTTTCTCCGTCCCTTCTTCATAATTGCCTTTTACTTAATAGGCTCAGCCTCAGGAATACTAATGCACACTCAGATAAAATCAGCGCTCAGCTCCAGCAGTGTTTACCGCTGCCATCTGCTGGTGCCTTAGTGCCCAACATTTATATAAACAATCATTGTTTTTCCTAATATACCTTAAAAGTGTGAAAATTGCATTGGTTAATTGCATTGACTTGAGTCATAGTCTGACTCTGTATTTGACTCCTCAGTACCTGTGTCTTGTTGCTGGGCAGACTGTATAAAACTTGTTTATACAAAGCTAAAGTCACTTAACCTGGATTTGTTTCTGACTCCTGTGGTCTGAGGAAGCAGCCGTATCACTAACACCAGTATCATTAGAGAGGCCATAGGTAAATGTCAATGACTCCCAACACAACCATTCAGTGGGACTGCTCTGTTTACACGCCATCATTCCATTAATGAAATTGTAGCTTGAAGGTGATATTAACTCAGCAGCAGGTGTCTTTGCACACACTAGATAACTATTTTACACAAGATAATCCCATTATTTACAAATATAACATTGGGTTCTTTATTAGTCTTTTTGCTATTTTTTACTTTAAACATGTTCAATATATATTCAATATTCCTCTCCATGTAGATTTGTATTGGCAGCAAAAGTTTATGTGGGTTATGATCAAAATAAATCTGCCATTAAGATGTCAGTACATTGCTTTAGGAAGAAAAAAGAAACATTTGCATAACACCCCGTCTGGTCATAATATTATGTGATGTAGTGGTTTCATATTCACCTGATGTTGTTAAGAGGCTTTTTTGGACTACACTATAGCCTTTATTCCAGAGCTGTCACCACCAGATCAATACATTGATGTTGCAGAAAGTAGTGCAGCAAAAACAAAACAAAAACAACAAGACTTTGAGTTTTGAAGATACTGTTCAATAACCATTCATAACAATTGTTTATATTGGAGAACCTTAAAAGTTCTTGATGTTTGGTGCTTCTTCCATGTTTTTGTTGCAGGTGTGTTTTATGAAAAGGCTTTCTTCAGGATTCTTCATTTGTTTCTTGGCACTGTTTGTTCACAGGTGTTCACTGATGGGCTTTGACCTAAATCGTCACTGGCAGGACCCTTCTCCATGGGCCCACCCAACACTACACGCTGTCAAACAACTCATAGTCCAGATGAACCAAGACCCGGTAACCCTGACCATACTCATTCATATGTCCATACATTTACAACACTGTGAGCTTGCAGAACCTACCATTTTCTCATGCTGTTAATTTGATTGGATTCTGCATTTTTGGCTGTGAACACCGGGGAGCACTGGAAATGCCTGTCAGCATCTCCAAAATGTCAAGTACAGCTCTCCTGGCCATTCAAAAACATATGACTGAAGCAAGTGTGCTGTCTGTTTAAAACTTGACAGTGACTTTTTTCAGATTTCCATCCCTAGAAAGGCTACAGAAACCGTTTTTTTTTCTTTTTTTTCTGGTCTTTGTTCCTGATGTTAATTATAAGCAAAGCGGCAGGTTGGTGGGATTACTGAAGGTCAGAGAGTGTCCTGGGAATACTCTGCCCTTTTGTACGCTGCTCTAATCCTGATAAGAAAGGGAGCGGGCGGGGGCTGGTCGGGGCAGGATGGGGCAGGCCAGAGACGGGCAGGGCGCTGGGCGGGCATTGGGCAGATTAACCTTTTCCCCCAGTGCTGACACACAGATCGATAGGCTCCGTCATGGCTCCATCCACTCATGCCTGTCATTCACACAGGCTCACACCTCTAATGTTGTGGGTAAACACACATTAACTCACATAAACACACATTAACTCACATAAACACACATAAACACACATAAACACAATAGCACTTGATCACACAACAGCAGTGCCCCCAGAATGCACTAAAGGTGCTACTTATCCAATAAAGAATGTATCTTAACCTTTTGCTTAAGCTTTGTAATGAATACCAATACAGGAAACGGATGGCACACTCTCTCTGACCTTTTTTATCAAAGGCAGCAAAGACTTTAGATTTTGTTTGCTTAAACCGATGAAACATACTCAAAGAATTTTAGAATTAAATGATTATCAGTATTGTTTTTGCGTCAAAACCCAAAACTACTAAGTTGATAACAAGATATAAAAGAAACACAGCTAGCTATTTTAATGTTTGTTTTTAACTGCATTCAGTAAAGTAATAAAAAGTATTTGTTTTGTATTGATTTTACCCAATATATAAAAAATATGGTACATTGTGAAACACATTTAGAATCTTGTATTGTTGTTATTGTACAATAGGCATTTATTTTTACCTTTCAGGGTTGCTGCAGTGTAGAATTGGTGTGTATATTAGGTCTTGCTTTGATTTTTACACCAGATTTTTTCCACTTGAGTAATGTGTCACAAGGATGGCACAATGGAGCTCCTGTGCATATCTGAAGTTTTGTCTGTCCAGGACTTGTACTGGACACTACATGCAAGGTTACACAGCTCCTCGCCCATTCGGGCTTACAGAGGGCAGTATATTGTAGGAAAAGTAGTTACACTGACTTCTCAGGTCTGACCCATCCCAGTGTGTTGTACCAAATGTTTGCCTGGTTCATTGGCTCCACTCAGGCAGCTCCTGTGTCGACTTTTGTCCCACCATGGTGTCCCCTGGTACCCACCTTTCCTCGCCCATCGCCTCAAGTGTGGCAGAGTTAATTTGGAGGCCTGGCCAACCTCTCCTTCTCTGTGTCTCCTCTCTACACAGGCCGTTAATCCCATCAGACACACTACTCATGTCTGGGGCTCCCTGATGCCACTTCCAATGCCAGCTCTGGAGCAGGAGGGCCCTGCACTGCCCTCCCCGCAGCCCCCTCACACAGCGGGCGCACAGTGTAATGAGCACACGGGGTTGGAGGGCTCTGTTGGACCACTCCATTAGCCAGAGATCAGGCACACTTCAGCCCAACAGTCAGGCTGGGCTGCTGCGTGTGGCCATTTACTAGCTGTTAACTCAACACTTATTTGTTTAAAAGCCATCATTGGTTAAGAAACTAGCACAGAAGGTCATTTGAATGTTGTCTTTTTCTTTTTTATGCTTTATGCCACAGCTTAAAGTTTTCTGGGTGAGAAATTAAGTCGTGAATCAATTTGCTTGGAAAACAGTTTTGATAAGGTTTCAAGCAGTGGCATGTTCATAAAGCTAATTAATATATTTTTAATAGTGGTGCTGTTTTGACATTTTAATGTTGTTGTTGCCTGCTGTTAACTTTGTACAAGTGCATTAGGAGCTCAAGCCCTGTAACTAACAGGGCTGATACAGTGAATGTTAATGGTGTCTGTAGGCTACAATAAATTATAATGGCTTGTTCCTGATAAGCACAGTCAATTTTGTACAGCCCGCATTTCTCTGTTTACAACATAATACAATAATGCTTTGCATAAACACAAATGTGATCATCAACCTTTTTCAGATGCAGCTATTCTTCTAAGAGCAATGCCTTTCACATTGCAATGTTATTCGCTTTTGTGTGTAAAATCCCTCAGTCGTCCAGGTAGAATCCATGGCAAAAGGTTAGCGCTTTTGAACTTTTTGAACTTTAGAGGCGATTGTGTATGTCATAAAAAGAAATACTATAAACATGCAGTACAGTTTATGTTGGACTGGGTCAATGATGATTGTTTAAGGTTCTATCTCCACTAAGAGTGAATGAAAAGATGAACAAACTTACTTTGCAGCTGATGTTGTCATCATTGGGGGCGTGATGCTAACTGTGAGCACTGCTCTGACTGAAGCTCTGTTACTCAAATTAGACGAATATGAACTTTGTTTGAACACAACCATAAAGAAACTAATTTAGATGGTACTACATCAGGATATCTGATTTGTGCTATTAAGTCCCCCAAAAATAAACACCTAAATAGGACCCTGCATGCTTGTATTAATCACTGGCTCCTGAATGTGAATGTGTAAATCACTTTTATATTGTTTTGAGGCAATCTAAAATCTTGTTTGCCTGTGCTTGTTTGCATTGTGTCACTACAGTAACTTCAGAAACATTCTACCATAGACCTATATGTAGAACACCCCCAGCACGCTGCCATTACAAAGTATCAATTGTAATTCATGACTTTATTCTTTAGTTTTGCACTTTAGAGTACTGATTGAACACATATTCATAGTTAAACAGTCATCTTTAATCTGTTTATAAATGTTATAAACTTCATGCCTTCCTATTTCTAATACTATATTTGAAAAGTTAAAACTGGGGTTAAATTCATTGCTAATCCGCAGGTCTGTCCCCAGCTTTAGTAGCCTAAATCCAGCTCTAACGGTAAAAGCTAACTGAATGAACAGCACAGTGCACAGTTGCCCTGTGCCTCAGAGCCAATAACTCTGACTGTGGTTTTGCCCATCACCATAACTTCTTTACTTCTCTGTATCAGCACAGAGCTCATAATTTAAAGTCACGTAGTCCACACTTTTGCTCACAAAAGAGACCATTTAGTTTAAAACACAGAGATCAGATGTTCTTGTCACTTCAGTCGGTTCAGCAGGGGACTTTTAGCTTTCCGTTTTGTGGAGGAAACATCTTTAATCAGACTGTAAGAGAAAACATTTCCGTCTAAACCTCAAGCATCTTTGTGTACTGCAGTCATATACATACGGACATGGATTCTTCTTTTCACCAAATGAGACATTTCTCTCCAGTGAGACATTTTTCTCCATTATATGAACGCAGACAACAACTAATGCATCTAATTAATCTAATTATGAACACTTTTTCTTGTTTTTTTCTGGTATGTACTAATAAACTATCATATACTGTATGTAAATATTTTCCATTTAAAGTTTCATTTACAGTGTTTTATATTTAGTTTGAAAACAGCTGTGTGGCATTTTTTTCTGAGTGTATCTCTGAGCACTTAAAGCTTATAATGCATTAAAAGTCACCTTAAAAACTACATAGCAGTTGACAGACCTTCTTTTGTCATTATAATGGTTAAAAGCTCTTAAATGTCTGTTTAGCATTTAGCAAGTTCTCTCCTTGAGACATGCAGACTCAAGAATGGAACTAATTTAGTAATATTTGGTCAGAGTATTTACAGATTTAAGCAGAAAAAAAGAAAAAAAATCTTCTGTACTTGACAGGTCAAAAAAAGCACCATTAAACTATTTATTGAAACCTCATAACTGTTTACTATTCAGGTGTTGATGTGGATGTAAGCCCCACCTGGTCCACCCCTCTTCAACATAAAACTCAAGCTTGTTGCATAATAGTGTAATGCAGGTTGAAAGGCCTTATCTCCTACTTTTGTCCCCTGTAATAAATCCAATATGGCCAACCATTGTGTGCATAACGACCGGTGCTATTTCCCTCCAAAGCTGGCTGTAAACTTGTCTGTTCCGGCGGATCTGAAGGCATGCTTCTGCTCAAGCTGTTTCATGCAATTCCATCATTTACCATCTGCAGCTGAACATTGGTCAGTAGGGAGAATGGCTGAAAGAGTCAGTGATGCAAGGAGCTATAATCTGTTCCCAAGCCGCCACCCTGTTGTTTGTTTTGAAACGAGAGAAATGGAGAGGCAAAAAGGGACCACGGAAACAAATGGACCCATCTCCTTCCTAAAGCGTGCCTTTTCCAGCTCATTTATCAAACGCACAAGAAGAATTATTTTTGATTGGCTTATTACTCGAAACATTCATCACCGGGCCGATGTACCCCCACCAATCTGACACTGCCATTTTGGATAATTTGTTAAGGATGACAAAGGGGTCATTGTTGCCTTAGCTTCTGTTTGACCTTTTAAAATTAGGGAATTAATTTTCAATGTGGAACAAACGTATTAAGCCCTGTCACACCCAGAGTGATATTTGCACCTTGGAGTTCTCTCTATTGCCGTACTTCTTTCTGCGATCCATCTTCTTCCCTCTTCTGGTTGTTTACTCCATAGTAGTTGTATGGTGCTTCTCCTTCACTTGTATTATTTTTGCTGTTTGTCTGTCTCTCTCCTTAGCCTCCCCATCTTACTCCCTGCTCTCTCAGTGTGTGTTCAAATGTCCTCCGGTGTCATCCAGCCATTTCTGAACCATTTTCAAGATTTACGGCCAATTTTGTGCCCATCAAGCCTGCATCATTTCAATCCTGCCATCATCTTGTGCTTTATTCTGCCTCTGTTGGAAGCTCAATTGGCTGCTTTCATGCAGGCTGTCTATGCATCTGCACAGCTTGGGTATTTTGAAGTTCAGACACCTTCAGCTCTTCTCAATAGGCTGAAACACGTATTTGTTTGATACATTTGATCATTTTTGTATTTTTAGCAAGTCCTTGTCAGCAGATGGGACAGCATATAGAAGGACTAAAGCTTTGACTGTGTGTGCCCGTTCAGCCTGATTACAAGTCACCTCTGTGTTCATAAACAGATAAATACCCCCATCAATTTCAGTGCGTTGTTGCAAAAGAAGGAGAGAGGCAGGGTGGACAGACGGAGCCAAGGTTTTGTGTCATCAGTGCTCCTCTATGAAGCAGGTCATGCCATCTGCCATGTTCTGTCAATGCTGTGTCATTAGAGGGTCACTGACCAAACGTGCACTGTGCCCTCACGCAGCTCCTCTAATGAAATGTGGAAGCAGTTTAGCAACCAATACACTGTAGATAGATAGATGGCTTTTTATAGGTAGGAAATAACTGAGAAATGTGGGCACGATCTGGCAATGAAGAACTCATTAATAAAATCAGGTAAATGGTCGTGTAGAGATATAACTATGTAATAATATTATTTAAAACCTCAAACATGTCTCTGCAGGGACTACCAATGATGAAATGAGCACAAAAAGAAAAAAAGCAATGTCTTGTTTGTAATTAAACAAACAAGAACAATGCAAGTTACAAGTCAGACCTATAATCGACTTTATTGATTTTTTAGTAACAAAAACTCCTGAAATTTAATATATCCAAAATAGATTAATCCCATACTGTGGAACATTCCAGGCAAAGCTAAAACATCTCCTTGGAGACAAGCGAATGATATAACCCACACCAGAAAAGTTATCTAGCGAACTTTTGGTGACAGTCCAAAATCATTCTATTAAATAACAGCATTTTGAAATGAATTGTGGATGCTGTCAAGGCTGTCACAGATCATGCACTGGAACTACAGCATTAAACCAGAGTCTGAAGATTTGACATTTCCTCTGCACTTGAACAGATACATGCCTTGCTCAAGGGCCTTTGTCACATTTCTTTCTCACTTGCATCATTGCAGTCACAGATTTGCTCCTGCACCTCCAGGCTCCCTCTGCCCTCTTCAAATCCCCGTTTGATTTTTACACATAGAGGAACTCATGTCAGTCCCCCCACTGGCATGATGGCAAGTCTGATCATGTGGATTAATATGCATTATACAGGTGCTAAGTCCAGACATCTTACTTTGAAAAGACAGCACTTTTCCATCTCCTCAAGAGCTTTAGTCAAGAGCTTGTAATCCTGCTTCAATCAGCTCCTTTTTCCCTTTCCTGTGTAAAGATAAGCTCACATTTACCAACTCTGCCGCGCACACTGAACACACCACTGGCCAATTAATATGCAGCAGATAAGCACTTGTCTGAATAAATGCATTCCTTTGACCTATGCTAAACGGACATAAGTTCAGCACAAGTTCCCCGGAGTTATTTCTACAGCACAGTGGGGACTTGTTTTTGTATAAGGTTTAATTTGGACAACCCTTTCCCCCTCCTCACTTTCTCAAATTGTCTTCTGACTTTCATTTAGTAGCTTCTCTCTGTTTCTTAATTGCCCCTAATTGCTTAATTACAATTTCAAATGAACAATTCTGGAGGTCAGAGCTGGTTGTTAATTGAAGCATCAATCACAGCACTGAGGCCTTCACCAGCATCACAGTTTGATTGGCAGCGCATTAACGCAGCATTGTAGTGCTTTGGACATGACATTGTGTGGAGGCGACATGGCTGTTTCTGCTGCTCGTACTGTCCTGAAGTGTGAAGGAGAATAGCATCGGAACTCCAATATGCGATCTGACTTTCACCCCAATCTCAGTAGACTATTAATTCAACTCATTAAAGGTGCATTATGTAACTTTTATTCTTGTCTCCTTGAAGATGTTATTGCTCTGCCTGGAATGTTCTTCAAAATGGCATAAAACTTATTGCCTGGCGAGTCACTCCCTCCTATTTTCTGTTCCAGACTGTAGAGAAAATCATCAGCGCATCAGAAAACCATCCAGTTTTGGGCCATTCCAATCACAGCTGCTCATTTATATACCATGTGTCTCTCGAATACAGAATACACCTCCTCTGTATCATACACAACTAAATATTTGACTTTTTAATAATCAGATTTACACTGCCAAGCTTTACTCGTTGATTCTGCAGAAATCTGTGCTGTTCTCAGTCCTCTGTATTTTTGTCTTTCTGTTTTACTTGTATGTCAATATATTTGCTTTGACACAAATGGAATATGCATTTCTCTGATTGGTTAATCTGCATGTCACTCAATCACTGCCAAAAATTCCAGGTAAAGAAATAACATCTCCATTTGACAAACAGGTGGTAGACTGTCCATTAGAAAAGTTACATAGTGCACTTTATAAGTTTGAAAAAGACCTATCAGGTCTAACCAGGCCTATCAGTCATAATCACCTAACTTGCCATGCATGTTATACTGCAGGCATATATTACAAAATGAGAAACATCAGTGCTGCCAAATCCTGAAAACCGTATCTCTTTAGATTTCAAAATCCCCCTGCTAAATAAACAAAAGCTTATCTGTCTGTGAGAATGAAAACCAACCCATCACTATATAAAAGATCACACTGAATGTTACAGCATTTTACCAGTGAAATCTTGGACTGCATTTCTAGTGCTGCTGTCCTGTATGTAACCGGATTAAAAAGCAGATCTAATTCAGTAGAAAGGCCCTTCAGTGTTCATGTCATTTTGATTTTCTAGCATTGATGCAACATTACACATTTTCTTTCAAAGCCTTGTGTATCTGCGGCAGCCTCCACCCTGAGACCTGGTGTAGCATGTAAGAGTCAGTTAACCTATATTTTTACACTGTGCCGTTCACTTTGATCATCTGCTTGTCCGCCTTCCTCTACCACCTGCACCTGCTGCTTTTATCCTTGGCTCTTCCTCTCACCTCTTTCCTCTCTCCCTCTCTCTCTATCTCTCTCTGTCTATCTTTTCCTGCAAAAGCAAAGGGAGGTACATGTGATTATGGGCTGCTTTTATTCGTGTGTGATCGGTCTCAAACTCTTGTCTTTCTGCCTAATGGAGCTTCCTCTCCACTCAGCCATGCCATCCTTCCTTATTTGGCATTTCATGTCTGACTTTGTACCATCTACAAATTCCATTTGCACAGTGGTGATAGAAAGTGTAAATATTCATAGTACATAATATGGTATAATATGGTTTGTTTGTTTTTTATTTTTAGCACTACTTTGGTCTTTTGTTAAAGCTGTAAGTAACTTTTCTGGAGGAGGATCCGCCATCTGTGTTTCCATGGACATAATATTGCTTTTCCTATGAATGTTTCACAGTTTGACAATAAATTTAACCATGGAGACAAGCATATGACACCACCAGGCCATGTTACATGTCAGATCAGTGGGGGAGCGACCCCGATCACACAAGAGCATGTTTTTAACTATGCCATGCTGTGGTGCCACGACTCCAAGAGAAGTTACATGATGCATTTTACATTGGGAAATTTGAAGCAAATAACATCTATAAAATATTTGGGATAAAAGTTCTTTCCAACTGTATACGTTATTTCCCTTTAGGTTCTATAATAAAACACATGCCTCCATTTCGTCTGTCTAAACCAGTTCTGACTCTATTTGCTTAATATCTCATACATATTTCTATCAGTGTCTCTCCCATCACTCCATTAGTTGCATTTAGCTGTTTTCATCATCTCTTGCCTTTCCTGCTGTATATGTGTATATGTGTGTTTTGTTTTTCTGTTGTTCTTCCTCCTCCTCCACCTCCTCCTCCGCCCCTTGCTGCTGCTCCTCTCTCCTCTGGGGCTCCATCCATCAGGTTGTCGGGGGCTGCTTGCGGCCCACTCGCACCCACCATATTTCAGCAGCAGCCAGCCAAGCAACTGACAGCGCCGCCACCACCAGGAAATTGCTTTGGCTGTGAGCAGAATTTCAAACGCATACGAATACGCACACACAAGGCGGGGCCGAGCGAGCATGTCTTTACCTTACTCTCTCTCTCTACATCCTGATATCTCATTCTCTCACTCCACTCCACTGTCAATCGCTTCATTTCTATATCTTTCTTTATGTACCGTTTTGTTTTCTCATATGCATTTGCCACTATCTATCGCCATGCTCCAGTTATACTCTCCTCCTTTTATCCCCTATAGGGAACAGTGTGTAGAGTCGCATCTATAATGTGATTGGTTAATTATGCTTCAGAATATAATTGTAAATAGAAGGAAAATGCAGTGATCTCAATAATTACTCATTAAAGACAAGTAGTGCTGTTTATATTAAAGCTGCACTATGTAACTTTTCTGGAGGAGGGTATGACACATTGCCTCCATGAAGATGATGATGCTTTACCTGAAATTTTACATATTATGGCATTTCCATATGGCATTTTAACTATTACAGATGTTTTTATTTCCCAAAGGTTCTGTGTGAATTATGCATTCTTACAGAGGGTGTCCTTGCCTAACCATAGATCTGGGTCTAGGTCTTGTAACTTGATAATAATGTCAGCTGCATGTCTTCTTGAAATAATTAAGTTTAATGCCATACAGTGGAACATTCCGGGCAAAACAATAACATCTCCATGCAGCCAAGCAGGTGCTCCGTTAATGAATGGATATGAAGTAAGCTAAATAAGTAAAAGTCAATGAAATTTCTAAATCTTCACCCAATTTGATCCCAGTTTTTGAAACCTGCACACAGCATGTCATATTTGTAGTATGTTATGTTTACAATGGTAGAAATTATACTCAAATATTGTTAGTATGAAATAGTACTGTGTTTGTGTATGTGATTAAATGATTACATATTCATATAGTATTGCACACAAATGATGACTACTACTTGTGGTTGTGGTGTACGATGAAGATGAGGGAAAGGAGAATGGAGGACACAGATAAAGCCTCCCTAAGTCTGTGTCACGACTGTTTTATTTAGCTCCACCCAAAAAGAGGAAGACAGGACGGTTTGCTGCTGTGAACTTAGCAGGACATCATTACTTAGCTTAGGCAGCCAAACCTAATCCCTTTTCAGCTTGTGTCTTAGCATACATAATGTCCTCATCATCCAGTTCTAATATCTCATAAGGTTCATTCATTACACTGCTCATTAGAGGTGGTGAGTCAGAATTGCTGTCTGAGTAGAACTATGGTGGGGAAGTTTTGAATTTGTTCGAGTGAAAATATTTTCAATAATTCTCAAGTTATTTAATCACAGGAATTATTCAGGTCCATTAAAGGGCTATTTGCAAGGACGGCGTGTTCATTTTCCTTTCAGTGCAACACAAAGTTACCAAAACCTGAACTGACAAAGCTCCTGACTCACAAAACTTTGAGTCAGATTTCAAAATGTTGATTTTGTTTAATCATCTTATTCAGACATATTCGCTCTTGAGTTCTTTAATAAGTAAAATTGAATAAATCACTAGAAAATAGCATCTGTTGAGAAAAATAATGCCATTCTGAAGGTTAATAGAAGCAAAGGATGTGTACCTTTGAAAAAGCCAAATGCTTATAATGTATAATCAGAAGAAAGCATAGTCATTCTGCCAACTATACCATAAATATATGTAATATTTGAAGTATTGTCCCATAAAATATTCTGAGACAGATGTCCTGTTTGTGCTGATATAACATAAAGTGAGTTTTCGTGAGCACTTCAAATCAAACAGAATAACTTTCTTGGACTTTCTTTTGATTACTCTTTCTATTTTGTGTTTTATTTTTATCTCATGGTCCAGGGCCAACATCACACTAAATCTGATAAGTACATTTGTGTGAATGTAACAAATGCCTCTTCCCTGACACTGCGTTTCTCCACATTTGTGCTGATCTCAGTCTGAAGTCTGCAGTGCCCTTCACAAGGACAGTGTGGCTGAAGTGATGTGTGGGTGGTATCGCTCCTTTCAGCTATCGAGCCTATTTTCACTTTGTACTATCGGGGGGTTTGGAGCAGTCCCTTGGGTGACAGCCTCCTCCCTGCTGCAGTCCTCCCTGTGGCCAAAGAAAGCATGACTAACTCCCAGTGGGAACGCCCCAGTTGTGGACTGTTGCTCAAAGTGTTAGACAAACCGCCCTGTGCTAACCTTTTATGTCCATTTTTCTGTCTTGTCTCCATCAGAGGGTGAGTTTGGAGTTCTACATCGATGTCCATGCCCACTCCACTATGCTCAACGGCTTCATGTACGGCAATGTTTTTGAAGATGAGGAGCGTGTTCAGAGACAGGCCGTGTTCCCCCGACTGCTGTGCCAAAATGCTCCAGATTTCTCCTTTGTAAGGCCCACTGCAGACGCATGCTTCACAGGGTGGTATAAGACAAGCAAAGAGGCACTCCACCACCAACTGTTGCAATGTTTTTGAATCTCTTTGAAGTGTCATTTCCTACATTTACAGGAATATGCAATAGTTTAAGTGAGATGTGGAATTAAATCCAGTCAAGGGGAGATTTTTAATAACCTTTGAATATTTATAGTTAAATCTAGTGAATAATTTAGGTTTGGGCCTAGATCTTTCTGGAAAAAAAGAAAAAACGTTTGTCTAAATGTTCTGAGCCTTTCCTCAAAGTAGTATATTTTAATATAATTGCACTTTAATGTGGTTCTAGTGTATAGCTTATTCATATATAACTCAGATTTTAGTTGAATATGCCAAGCTAAAATCTAACCTAACGAAGGTGTTGATTAAAACAACAGACGCTTCTATTGTGGTCTGTCCCTGAATGTACAAAGGTGCGAGGAAGTTCAGCCTATGTATTATTAAGTTGAATACACTTATTTTAGTCGAAGACACAAAAGCTCACACTTGTACTGAAGGTGTGAAGTCGTCTGTGGAGATAGGTGTGGAGCAGAAGCTGGACCAGCTGTGCACAAAGGCTCTCACCTTGACTTCACAAACCTAGGCTCTGTACTGTGAAACTTATAAAAGGTGTGGAGAAAATTATAAAACACACTCTCATGGTAAACATTAATAGGAAGACAATCATTCAAAAACAAAAGGCGGTTGCGCACAATATGCAGTGCAGAAACCATTACATCCTGTCAAAATAATAAACAGAAGTACTAAATAATAATAGTGCAGAGTGTATGGGTGCCTTGGGAGACTTGGTGAATGTGACGCACACATGTGCACCTTCCTTAGAATATAAGGAAGGTGCGCCTTATATTCTTTCCTTATATTCTGTCCCTTCCTTACAGGCTGCTCCTCCTTATAAACGGCTCCTTCAATATAGACTACTCCTTCCTTAGAGACTGCTCCTTCCTCATAGATTTCTTCTTCCTTAGAGACTGCTCCTTGTATAAACTGCTCCTTCCTTAGAGACTGCTCCTTCCTTAGAGACTGCTCCTTCCTCAGACTGCTCCTTCCTCAGACTGCTCCTTCCTCAGACTGCTCCTTCCTCAGACTGCTCCTTCCTCAGACTGCTCTTTCCTTATAGACTGCTCCTTCCTTATAGACGGCTCCTTCCTTATAAACTCCTTCCTTAGAGACTGCTTCTTCCTTATAGGCTGCTCCTTCCTTACAGGTACATTTCCTCTAAACTGTTTCCTCTCAGCTCTGTGTCACTTTCCTGACCTTTGATTCCTCAGTGATGGTGACATTTCACAGCAGCCACTTTACACACATCATAAAGAATAGCCTTTATAGCCCATTGACACTGGTGTCAGGCTCCACTCTGAGGCAATAGAGGCTGATGTTCAGCCATACATGTATGGAAATGTCAGTGCGGAGAGTGTGGACGATGAGTAAAAGGCTGTGTCTCTGTCTCTCTGCTGCCTGGGTGACAGATGGCTCAGGGGTCACCTCCCTCACTGTGGTTTTGTCCCTGTGCGCATTCAGCAGTACCAAACCCCAGCAGCAGCAGCACAACACAATCACTGCTAACTCCCCCCGGTGGCCCCAAGTCTGCAGTTCAGCACCACAGCTCTCAGCGCTGTGCCTCGGACTGACAGTGAAAAGAAACTTTTTACACACTCCTCCCAAGACAGAACACTTTTGAGCAGTTTAGCTGACACACTCAAAGCCCAAAATAGCCTTTTTTTTTCCTGCAGAAGCCATTTAACCAATCTTTGAAATGACTTTGTATGAAGGGACTCGAAAACGCTGAGGCCCCAACCTTTTAAAAGGCTTCACTCTGCGGTTAATTCTGTACAGTATAATGCATTATAAATGGTATAGTTATTAAGATTGGGATGGTATCTGCAATGCAGAATCTGTTTTTGTTTTCTCTTTTGTCCCAAAGACACTTCAATTGTCAATAATTAGTAATACATAATATAATAATTCATTATTGTCATTCATTATTGTGATACCAGCTTGTCAAAGCCTGATCCCGTCAGATCTCAGAAGCTCAGCAGGGCCGGGCCTGGTTAGTACTTGGATGGGAGACCACTGGGAATTCCAGGTGCCACAGTGGGGCACCAGTCACTAAAAACTGCCATAGTGTCCTTAGGCAAGACACATCACCCACATTGCCTAGTATGAAAGTGGTGTGTGCGTGAATGGTGGTGGTGGTCGGAGGGGCCGATGGCGCAGATTGGCAGCCTTGCTTCCGTCAGTCTGCCCCAGGGCAGCTGTGGCTACAATAGTAGTTTACCACCACCGGGTCTGGAGTGAATGAATAATGCTCTGTAAAGTGTCTTTGAGTGTCCTGAAAAGCGCTATATAAAACTGATGCATTATTATTATTATTATTATTATTATTATTATTATTATTATTATTATTATTATTATTATTATTATTATTATTATTATTATTGCAATCATTGATCAATACTTGGACATTTTTATTACAGTATGTGCAGAATTACTTGAGCAAAAACAGTATTTTTACATGGCAATGGCGTTCTGCAGAAAACTTTCCAATGCTCAAAGGGTATATTCTGTCTCCCCTCTGGCATCTATTTCTTGCTTTAGCTGTCACCAATTCTTCTGAAGTATTGCTGATCTAACTTTGATAGTGTGCTGTTTTCTCATATTGCGGTGTTACTGTCTGCCCTTGTAGTCAAACACATCCTTTAACCGGGACGTGGTGAAGGCCGGGACGGGCCGCAGGTTCCTGGGTGGTCTCCTTGATGACACGTCATACTGCTACACTCTGGAGGTGTCCTTCTACAGCTACATGACAGCCGGCAGCAGTGCCCCTGTGCCCTACACCGAAGACACCTGTATCCTACCATGGAAAAAAAGATTCACAAACAGTCCTTTTCATGTGATTTTAAATGCACACTCGTGTTTGTTTGTTACTACTTTGTGCATCTTCGTAAGGTCATTGGAAAGCTGTTGCTCTTTTGTTGCGGCTTGTTGCGACAGATGTGCACCAGCAGAATGGGGGATGTGATAGCCGTGTCTATTGATTTCATTTACAAAAGGAGACGAGAGAATGGGAGCTAGTGTTGGCGTATGGAGAGCAGTGTGCTGCTTTGATTGCGATAAACAATGGAACAATGGGGTAAACATGATTCTTGTCAACTTCAATCACACATACACACACACATACACACACACATACATACAGTCTCATTAATGCATTTGTAACAGGAAGCAAAGGTCATATGCCTTAATTGAGCTAGATAGTACCAAGTTTTCCTTCAGGTGACCTTCTCAGGGCTAAAGAGCTCCTTACAGCCAGGCAAAGGCAACAGGATCTGAGTGATAAGTGAGCGAAAAGGAGGAGAGATTTAGAGAGATAAACAAAACATATAGAAACTGCTCTTGGAAACCCATATACTTTTATACAGGAGGGGAGGAGAAGGGGAAGTGATGCAGTGCCCTCTAGTGCTAACAGCAGGCACAGAATACTTTAAATCTGGTTTAAAATACTTGCCTAAATAATCAGGGCTGTGCATGAGGGAGATGAACTTGAAACAACAGGATCTCACAATGACTAAAGTAAATGCTCAGTTGAAGACAACCAGCATCAAATTCTTCCAGTTCTAATAATCCGGCTGCCTTGCAAGTTTTAATGCCCAGTCATCTTGTTGATGTTGATTTTCATGTTATCTGCCATCTGTGTTGGCAAAACTGTCTGTGTACAGCTTTTTGCTTCCCAATTCAAACTCTGGGGATGTGTTATTGTGATCACTACCATTCACAGATTTATTGACAATTTGTCAAATATTTCATTTTTAATATTGGACTGCTGATACTTTATTTGATTACCATGTCAAATGTATTTGATTAGCAGTATTTCTGCTTGTAATCTCCTCTGAAGCAAGTAGAGATGTTTGTCTCAGCCTTGTCTGAAATGATCAAGTATCAAGACACATCCAAAAAATGGATGAATTTTTGCACATATACAAATATGTTGTTATCTTAGACTAATAAATGCATGTAAAATATGATCCCCTTCTCACTCAGCAATGACAAAAATAATCGTCTCATGTCCTGACCTTAAAATATTGTGCCTCCTGTATCAGAGCCGGCTTCAGAGTGCTGTATGCCACACTGGTGCTAGCAGGAGCAGCACATTCTGTGTGACCTGTCAGAGTTCCAGGGCACAGATAAGAGCACGGCCTGCTGTTGTTGCGGACGGGACATTTCGTGTGAAGGTCATTTTGGGCTGTCTCCCTGCTCTGGTGGGAGGTGCACTTGATCTTTCAGTGGTTCCAGGGGTACATGTTTTGTTTTGATGCGGGGGCGTGAGGGGATGTGCTCTGTGGGGTGGGCGCGGCGCACAGGGCCTGGTGTATAGTGGAGATTGGGGTCAGGCAGGTTGAAGGAACCAACCATGTCCCTTTTTCCGCCCGGGCAGTCACGCCGATGGAGCGTGCAAATCATCAACAGAGACCTTTAGCATCATGATTCACATCCCCACCTCACACACCTGATCTACGGCTCTGCCTCACTCGCTGTCCTCTAAACTAATACATGACAAATAAATAATAAGCACGCCTACACATTACATGACCACATAGTCTTCCCACTGCTGTGACTTGTCACCTCTAAAATTGAAATGGCAACCTTTCTGAGGGCTTTTGCCACAGTTTGAGGGCGCTTATAAAACAGAGTAACACTGAGTATGTGTGTGATTATTTTGAGATTTGTCCCCTGCTCTTCCTGTGTCTTTATGTCCTCTTGTTTCCTCTGGTCTGTCCTTTCCTCTTATCTCGTCACGCAGGAGATAACAGCTCATTATATCATCTAGTCAAGCTGAGAAAGCCCTTCTCTCAAACAGTGGGGACAACCTCTGTGTGTCCGTCTCCTCTTTGTCCTTTAATCATCCCATACCTGTCTGTGTCTTTGAGCTTAATGTGTGCGGCCCTCCACTCTGCCATGGCTTCTTCACGCAGAGCAGAAAGTGACTGCACTTCAGCTGTAGGCAAATATCCTCTCATAGTCATGTGTGTCTGGGAATTTCACTTCTGTGGCTTTGAAAAACATGATATGCTATTTCTTTGCAGGGAGTTTTTCTCTATTTTTATATTCCAGGATTTTTAGCACTCTTTTTGTAGATACAAGGTTCATGGCCAGCCAACTTTTATAGACCACTGAAACTGTTCTTTTCCTTCCAAGTGCCCATGTTTGATAATCTCCATTATTCATCAGATGGTGTGTGCTTCCCCATGAGGATAAAAGGATGCGGCCAGCTTACGGAACCATACATACAAGTGGAGTGCACAGTCACGTCAGGCTAACTGGAGGAACCCACAAAATCCTGAGCTGCCACCAGAGCGTCAGTGGTGGACAGGCTGTGACAAATATGCAAATGAAATCGCTTGGAGGCAAATCTGCTTCACCAGCGCCCATCATACACATCACATCCCACTGATACGGCCAAATGGATTGGAGCTCAGACTGCAGCAGGGCACATGGCTTTACACACAGACAATTACACAAATAGTTCAGCTCAGATGAACAGGCTTCTACACAGAGAGGCACATATCTGCACGCTGCTCCAGTTGTTTGGTCGGTACCTGGAATAATGAAATGATGCTGATTTTTGGGACAAATTCAGAGAAAGTTTTAGACATTAAAACATTTTGAGATACATTGAGTAGATAGATATATTAATCAAAAAAACTTGTGCTTATGCATAATGAAATAATATTGTTACTATGCCAATGCTCAAGTCATTTTATTTGGACAATTAACTATTTTCACAGTCAATCAGTATAATGGGCATATTAAAAAGTGAACATGTTTTGTTATTATTGAGTCATGCATCAGTTTTGTTTCCCTCAGAGAAAAAAAATACTTTTAAATCTTGTTTGTTCATGTTATTGGCAGTGACTGTCCCTCCCATCAAAGATTTAAATCAGCCTGTTGTTGTCCCTGTTAAGACGTGAGGTCTT
Source organism: Odontamblyopus lacepedii (assembly GCA_034769755.1). Classification (NCBI taxonomy): domain Eukaryota; kingdom Metazoa; phylum Chordata; class Actinopteri; order Gobiiformes; family Gobiidae; genus Odontamblyopus; species Odontamblyopus lacepedii. The sequence goes on along the minus strand of CM068350.1, from coordinate 22,237,971 downwards.
TGAGTCCCATGGAGGCCTATTGGGGACAAAAATGTCTCTTTCTGTATCGCTGTTGTTGTTTCACCTCTTAATTAGCATTGATAATGAGTTGCCCGGGTGTCACTGCTGTGACAGGAGCTGTCAGTGGCCAGTATTGATGGCTTGAATGTCCTCTCTCTTGTCTTCTGTTAACTCTGTAATCAGGACAGCATTCTGCCCATGGCTTGTTGCTTTTACCACTAGGGGCCTTGTTGTCTGATCGTCACCTTGTCTGTCTGTCTGCTGGACCAGGCACCTGGGACACGCCGCTGAAATCCGCTAAATGCCATGCTGACAGTAAACAGTTGCAGTAAACACATAATGAGCGGCCTCTTTTGTCTCGTGTCTCGTATCTCATCAGAGCCTAAAATGGCATGCCCTTGAGCCCTGACAATGACCTGGTATTGATCAGGCACCTCCATTATTTGTGCAGAGATGTTCGGGAGCGCTGCAGTGACAGCAGACGGCCAGACGCACGCCTTTGACCTTTTCACTGCCTAACAATAATGACGCATAACGATCACCGCTGGAGATGCTGACGACACTTTTTACTCAACAGTGCAATATTCAAAGTAGCTCCTGAAGTGTGATTTGTGCCAAGACGTGGAGGCTCTTCTCTCGGCTGCCCACTGTTACCTGGCTCTCACTCTCCACACTTCCTGCTGTTGAGGCATCCATGTACCAGAAGGCGCAGTTGCCCACAGCAGCGGACTATGCAGCAGTCAGGGTATCCTCCATGTCTCCCTCCACATCCTGCTACCTTTAGGAGCTGACTGTCCATCACCAAACCTGCTGTAAGGGATGTTGAGTCGTGACAAGCCAAGCTGAGAGGCCATCTGTGCTCATTGGGATCTGGGAGATATTTTTGTCGCTGAGCGTGCTTGGCCAAAGAGCTCTTGACTGGCACTGGGCTCTGCTGATGAGAGGAAATGGGGGAGAGCACCAAAAACTTTCCTGAGGTCACTATATATAATGAGTCAGTGATATGAATCAACTAAGTCATTGGACATTTTGAAGAAAATTATTCTCAGTGATCATAATAGGTGATAGTTTACTGTAGGTCCCACAGCATCAGATAATGCTAAAATTTAGTTTGATAAGTTAATGTAAGATAATATGAATATCTTCATGAAAGGCCAATTGTGTACTTTTTGTGACTGTATCATGCCATTCATTCTGGGCTCATGTGCCGGAGTTGCAGGAGTATTCATTATATTGTGTAATGATTCTTATTTCTAATCCCATTAAAGTATTTTTCAAATGGTATAGGGTCACTTACTTTATCCAGGCTTGAGAACACCAAATAATTGTAACTTAAATTTACAATTAAATATATATCACAGGGAATAAGAGTTTTCAAGTTCAAGCTTTTTTCGCATTTACTTCATAATTGCCGAAGATGCAAAGACTTCTTGTGAGTTGGTTTGTAATCTGCTCTCCAGCCAATCACTGTTATCAACTTTACATTCTAATGATGGGTTTGTGCAGAGCACGGGGCTCTGGCCTGATGTGGGACCAGACAAACAGATGGGGCATAAACACAGACTGTGGTGTCCTGTGGAGAGTGTTGCTTGCTCTCAGCTTTTAGTGAAAACAATGAAGTTCTGCCCAGACTCCTGAACATATGCAAAACCACTCTTAAAGGCCAAGGTGATAGCACACAAAAGAGCAACTTCCCTTTGCAATTTGATACTTGTATACTCTTGTGAGCGTAAGTGTATTGTTGAAACTTGACAAACTATTAAGCCTCAAGTGTAGGCGCAGACAGCCCATTAAACCAAGGATAGATGGGTTATAAGTTAACAGCTTTTAAAACAAGGAGAGCTTTTCACCTTCATGGCTACAAGGATTTATGTAGCAAAGGTTTTTGGTCATTACAACAGAACAGATGAGAAATAAATACAAACTTTTCTTACAGATGTCATTTATTTCAATCATAGCTTTGACTGATGGATTGTCTTGGATGACTGGTTGTATCACAGCATCAGTACGATAATGACAAGGGAAAGAGACAGATTACGTTTGTGTCCAGATGAACAATAGAGAAAATAATGTGTCAAAGCAGAAAGACCATGCATCAACCATAAGCCTTGGGATCCTGTATACCTTATATATGCAGCCAATGGGCTGAACATAGTGTGATTGTGTGATTGTACTGGGCAGAAATTGGGTCGTTCATTGTTCTCTATATGTGTCACTGATAACTATTATTGTCACAATGCAAAAATTTGAAAAATGAAAAAAGCTTGATTATTAAAAAACACATTTTAAATAATGGAAAATAATTTTCAACACTAAATATTAGTGATAATAGTAATAATAGTTATTCTGGTATTCTGGTATATTGTTATTGGATAGTTCTGATATAAATTTTAAAATCTGGAAAACTTTATACTATTTTATGTGATATTCTTTAGTTTTTAGTTTTTTGATAACCCTTCTGACCACTACAACCAAGAAACAAATTGTAGCTTTGAAGATGCTTTTACACAATCGTTAAACTTTTTTGCAGATCAACCTGACAAACAAATGGCATGCTTTGCTGCTACCCACAAACAGGTGCCACACTGAAGGAAACTATGTTGTTTTTACTGCATGTGTAAGTGATTCTAAGTATTGTAGTGTAATTATTACCTGATCCTCCACATATTTTAGAGTGTACATTCAGTAGTGAACAAGATGGATGAGCTCAGATAGATTGACAGCTAGTTATTGATAGTTTTCTTGCCCCAGTGACAAGATGCAATTTAGCTGTGTTACTGCCTTTGTTCTTATTTATCTGTATTTGCTGTATCCAGAGTCTTCTGATTGGAAACATTGGTGCTATTGCCGTTGTCCTCTGCTTCTTCATTATGTGGACCTGATTGTTATCATCACTCGCTTTGGCCTCTTAATGATCTGAGTCTTAGCAACCGCACTGTCTCGGACACCTTTATTAAAGTAGAGGGGTTATTGATATTGTCCCTATAATGTAGTGCGAGACAATTGGACAGAGCGATGTTGCGTGGCTTCACCTCTGCATTTAAATAAGCTTTCAGTGTAAGTAATTGCTTGTGTGTGATTCATTCAAGCTCCATGCATTTAGCTGACATGACCATTGATTTAGGTGTATTGGAAATGCTGTTAGCTGGTTCAGATTTATGCTGCTCATTTTTCAGTTCCACTTTGTTTGGTATACATCATGAGCTGTCTAAAGGACTACAAAAAGGTGTCATTTTGTATGTTGTAGTTCTTTATTGGTCTGGAGACTTAAAAGTGGACTTAACAAACTGTAAAGTAAGCAATGTTTTTTTTATGGTGTCAGTAGGAGTATGACACAACCTTGGCAAATGTTTGTAGTTTACAGTTCTAATTTATGATACATGTGTCAAAGTATCAACTATCACTACATAATTAGCAAAAACGAAAGTGAAGAGTGCTCCTGTTTTGTTAGTTTTTTTCTGGAAATGATCGATCGGGATTTTAAAAAAAATACTTCAACCCCTGTAAAAGACCAGAATCTTTATGGCGGATAGTTTGATGATTTAGCTTTGTTTTTAGGTGTAAAGTGATGGGCATTGAAATTAGAAATGAATTTGTTATAATAATCTTTATAACTTTAGCTCATATTTTACTTCATGTTATAAGTTATGGGTCTTTGCTCTAAGTCATTCTTGTAATACACTTTTTCCTAAAATAATTTCCTTCAGACATGAGACTGGGTAGAAACGTCGCTCGGACCTTTCTAGATTACTACAAACTCAACAACCTCACTAAGGACAACATCCCATCTCCCATTCAAAAGTGAGTACATGTACAGTACTGTGTTGACTATAAGAATCTTGCACAACTTCACTCACACTTTGTATTAATGTTTTTGTTTCCAGTCCTGAACCAATCTCCCCAAAGGGCAATGTTATCAGCCGGGAGTCCACTGCCAGAGAGAGAGAGAAGACTTTCAAAAACTAGACAGACACAGACTGAGCTTGTATCAAAATTCAAAGTACCATGGCAGGAGAATCCTTCATACTTCATTGCCTCCTGAATCTCCACATCTCCTCAGCTATAAGGACTTTTTCACCTGATTTGTAACAGTGCAATGGCTGGATTATAACCAGATGAAGTGTCCTCCTAGGTTGTTAAGTGACTATTAAATATGTGTTATTGAGAAAAAGAGGGGCTCAGTGGTCACTCATTTTCGTTTTGTATTCTTGATTAGACAGTTTTCATTTGTACATTTTGAAGGGGATTTCATTTTATTTTGCATTTGGTTTTGAGTGGTAACATAACTGGATAAATTCCCATAATTTTCATTGTAAATATTGATCTAAAACAAATCCAAAATAGAGATGGGACATTTGGCTGTTGTTCAGAACTGCAGAGCTAATAGGTCCTTCTTCAATGCGGCATTTTATTGGAGCAAGCAGAGGATTTTGATGTGTTTTTATTTTTGGAAAATGGCTATGTAACATTTATTAACCTTACATTTTATTTTAATTTACCTTTATTTAAGAAGGTCCCATTGAGATCATCTTACACAATCAATACAAAACATCACAAAATATCACTTTGTAAAACCATTGCATCTCTCAAGAAAAACACACACATCTTGGTCACCGGAATTTTTACAATTTTCTTGAATTTATCAAATGACACCATGGATTACAGTTTAAGATTTTTCTGTAAATGATTCCAAGACCATGATGCTGCATAGGAAAATTCTGATTTTTTCAGCACAATGAAAAATGACTGGGAGGAGGAGCGAAGCCGGTAACAACCTGAGATGATGTTAAGGAGATTACCAAGGTACTCCAGAAGTTTCCCAAGTATAGCTCTGTAAATAAATGCTGTTTTCTGTGATTGTTAGCGATATCCAGCCAACTAAAGTGTGCAGTGGTGAGTGAGAGACTTGGTGATAAACCTCAGTGATGCAGTGAGTTCATTTTCTGCAGAGTGGAAACACATGTATACTTCTGAGACTTAATCTTTCAAATAATCTCCACAAAGTATAGGAGGGATGTGGGCGGGAATAGGGGATAGGTGAAAACTAAACATTTCAGCGCACTCAAACCTCAAATGCAGGACAATACAAGATTACTCCAACATGCATGAATCAAACAAAATACAACTATGAGTAAGATCGTGATGAATTGAGAACACAGCATAGTTAAAAGCTCTTAAAAGCAAATTTTGCAGAGTGCGACTCTAATCTTATTTTAGTTTATTTCGGGGAGCCTTGTGATTGGCCAGTTCTTGGTCACGTGTGTCGCATCCGGCTCCACACTGTTGTTGTCGCGCAGCTATGACAACGCCCTTCATTCAAAAGTTGGATACGGGATATTTTAATACATCCACGGTGTCTGCAGAAAATATGTCGCCGGCTAAAGTACACAAGAGATCTCTCAGATGCACCGTGCTTTTGGAAATTCATTCAGTAGGTGCCTCTAATGTAGCGTGCTAGATTATTGGTAAATGGATAAAAAACGCTAGCTAGCATCACAACAACTTAGCATCCTAGTGGCAGCCTTGTGTTGCCTCCATTAGTTAACTAAGCTATTCATTCATGTTAAGAATTGTCACTTCTAATAACGATCATGTGTTTGTTATTCTTTTTTACTAGCTACTTTAACTGATAATATATAAACACTTGTTGCTAAAAGGTAAACTAATTCAGACTACCAAGTTTAAGAAATAAGTGGCATTTAACTTTGGGCGTGTCTTCCTTCTTACATTAGCTATAGGTTAACCAACTGGGCAACAATAATGCTCTGAAGACCCATAACCAGCTCATACCAGTGCAGTTACCAGGTTGTCATATCATTATAATTATAATTATTAAAAAATATATTCATAATGACCTACTTACTTCAAACCATTTGCATCCTGTTGCTTTTTGTTGATGACATTACATAACTAGAGAAGTCCACTGTGAAATCTGCTCTGTGCAACAATTTTTATTATGATTTTCTTCTGTAATGTGGGAAGAAAGGAAGAACCCAAATTTGACTTTCTATTTGATTGAACAAACATGTATATTCTATTAATATTCTAAATTACTATATGTCACGAATATTGCCTCTTTCGTATTCAGATATGGCTATACAGTATGTTAGTTAAAGGTGGTCTGTGTAGCTTTTCTGGTGGGGGGCTTTTTCACATGCTTGTAGTCTTAATAGAGATGTTAGCTTTGTCTGGAATGTTCTACAGTGGTGTATTAAACGTATCTATCGCAGTCAAGATGTGCAGGCCAAGTTACAAGTCAGATCATGTCAGGTCATATGTGGAGAAGTGACCCAGATCACAGTGAGAATGCCTGTTACTCTTTATTAGCTTTCATTTGATTGTAACATACTTGTAGGTCACATGTCCGGGGTCATTACTACAAAAGCAGAGTAACATCTACCTGAGTGTGTGCATCCTGGGCCAATACCGAAAGACTGCATGTGTGCCCCCTGTGTTCCCACTGAGCTTTCAGCAGAAGATGATCTTTGAGAAGGTGAGAATATTCTGTTTGCATAAAGCTGAAAGACTTAAATGTCTAAATCTCATCTTTTTGGCCTAAGAGCTTTTGCGCTTTTTGAGTTATTTCTGTTTTCAACCTTGCAGAGCGTATCACCTGGTGTAAAATGCCTTTTACCCCTGGGAGAATGACAACATTAGATAGTGGGCCATTTGTCTTATCTTGTTATAGCTATTGATTTGTTTTGTCTGTTACCTCTTCTCTTTTCCAGATTTTCCCTGGTGTTGTTGACCCTGCTGATGTAGCTGACCTCCTAGAAGGTAAACGCTCTTCTGGGACTTGCTTCTCATTTTGTAGGCCTGGATCTTTTGCAATGCAAGCTTATAGGCTATTAGCTGTGTTTCCGATCATTAGCTCACGCTTTATTTGTGCTCTCCCTCTTAGCTGACACCACATATTTTGAGCTGATTCAGATGGTCCCTCCAGGTATGCGCTCTGATCATGTTGCCCATCTCATCTTTGCACGATACTTCTAAAACTGAGCTCGGTGATTGTTTGTGTTTGTTTATCCTGTTTGTTCAGAGGGTGAGATCTTGGCGACCTTGGAAGAAAGCACCCGAGAGTTTTTATATCCAGGCCCAGAATTTAAATCCAGAGAAAACGCATCCGAACGAGAAAAGCTGATGAAGAGGACACACTCTTTTCCTGTATGCTCTGGATTTGTACTTTCATTTTATGTCCCACAGTCCTCCTGAATGCCAACTCGGCAGTTTCAAAGTAATGTTGCAATCACAAGTACTTTCTGATACTGGTTGTACGTGAAAGCTATGGTTTTAGTTCAGAATCGTCTTATGTTGGCAAGTAACTGAATACATGTACAAAAAATACGTACTCTGAATACTAATTTTGAGTAACTGTATTTCAGTACAGTTACATTACATTACATTATAATTTAAATATAAGTATATGCAAACGTATTCTTAGTATTCAGACAACAGTACTCTGAATCAAAATATTAATTCTGGTATTCAGTACTCTGTAACTATACACATTTTCAAAGTATTCTTCCCATATCTGCTTGTCACTCACAAAAAGTCTTAGTATTTTGAAGTGAGTCCTTTATTTCTTAGCAGCTGTTCTTGTGCCTGTTTCCGTGATAGACAGATATGCTATTGATATAAATTACACATCACACAGACATTATATTCTGTTGAGAAGATAGCCTTTCATTTGAAAAATTAGTGTCTGTCTCTCACACATACATTTACATACCTAACTTTTCTATCCCTGCGCACTAAGTAATTGCCCCTTCATTATAAATATTTTTCTTTGCATTCTCCTCCTTCATTGTTTTGCCTCTATTGGCATTTGAGATGTTTCGTTATCCACCCCCTGTCCTCCCTAGACACAAACTGGCATATTTAAATATCTTTAAACACTGCTCCTCTCACCATTGCTTTTATGTGTTTGTGTTTGAGGCCCACATAGCAATTTAGATGTCTTATTCCAAATGCCATATTATTTAAACATCACTGGAGCCTTTTCTCTTCTGCAATTTGTTTTTCTCAAGCCAGGCGTAGATTGGAGATTTGTGGTTGTAAATTGGGCATCTAGGCAGTGCTGTTGTCTGTACTTTTGTCTTTATCTCCAAGTTAAAGGTGTTGTGATGTGCCTATTGTCTGTCAACCTCCAGGGAATCTCCCCCAAGGTGGAGTTTTCCAGCACATCAGTCATTCAGGACAGCGACGCAGAAGACAGCTGGCCTTCGCCTGTAAGTGCGTACTTTTATTACATCTAATAGGCCTGTCCAAAGCAAACCCGTGCAGCGTATTTGCTAAGACTTCTGTTTGTACTTGGTTTATCTAAGTTGTCTGTTGCTCATCTGTGCAGCACTCACATTTTGTCGTCTTAATAAATGATTTTTGATGTTTGTTTATGGCTTCTCGGAAAAGCTTAGTCAAAATCAAAACGTTTTGGATCCATCACAGTGGCTCTCATAAGTCAAGTGTGTTTTTCAGGCGCTCTGTCAGTTTCAATGTCTTTGAAGCTCAGAGCCACCCTCACAGCTGCACTATAAACCGCTGCAGTGAATAAACCACGGCTACAACAGTGAAAACCTCTTAAGGCGTCTAATGAGTGGTATCAGTCCCCATCACTTCCTCCATACGTACCACCCTCTATTGTTGCCATGGCTACTGTGTGTCTATTCGGGCACAGATTCAAGGGTATCTGCTCTCCTTGTGAATGTAATTACGAGAAGGCAGATCTGTGACGCTGATAGCACAACCTTTATCACTTTCTTACTGGCTGCAAGTCTGGCACAAAACCAGTTTTACCTCGGCTCCTTAGACTGACCTTGTGCTGCACAGCTGGACCAAATCACAGAGAGGTTTCATGGCATTGTTTGTAATAGTCCCATTTATGTGTTATTTCCATGTTATGGTGCAGTATGTCACTTAAAAGGCATCAAAGAGGCATCCATCACACAGTGGTGGGAATGTTGTGCCAAACACCCTGCAATTTCCCAGGTGCTGCTTCCAAAGCTAAGCTATTTGTTTAAATAGGATGTCATTGACAACGAAGCAGATTGTCAGACTCGGCCTGGCCCCAGGGGGCGTCTGGATCAGAGCACTGCTGTTGCTGTCACAAAAGAGAATTTCTCCATTTTCTCTCCTAATGGATCCTCAACATTGGAATTTCCTTGACTGCGTTCCCGTTCATCTGACAAACCGTCCCACTCTAACCAAGAGATGGACAAATGCCACAAAACCAGTGATATCTTTGTCTTAATATATTATATTATTCATTATATTACAATTCAGCATTCAGTTTGTTCATGGGTCATCACTGTCTCATCAGAGAAGCCTTTATCTCCATTACAACAGAAGAAGTGACAGTGCTCAGGACAAAGAAGTGACAGAGGTCAGAGATGGCATCATTTTAGGACAAAGAATATCTTCATAAATTCTATTAAATGAAGTATTACTCAAACAGCAGCCCTAATGAAGATTTATTCATGATTTAGTTTGTCTTAAAAAATGTTTTAATGCCACAATTTCCCTAATTAGCTTTTAGATTATCTTTGTTTTACAGCCAGGTAATGCCTCTTTATCTTATTAGACTGGAGATGGCCATCAAATGCAATTAACATTTTATCTTAACTTATTTATCCCCAGTTGGCATTACCCGCAGGAAGTGGGATATTGCTTTTGTAGAATGATGTTAGTGGCCATTAGAGTTATTGGAGTGATTCTGCCGAGGTTGTCTCCATGGCAGTGCACAGACAGGCAGAGCTGCTGTTGTCGTAACACTTAAGCTGAATGATTTAGCTAATGGTTTAATGCTTGTGTCCAGGGAGAACATGTCTGAATCAAGAGTGAGAGCAGCTGCCTTAATAGCTAAAATGGCTGACTCTTCTATAAATGAACAAGCGCACGGTCTATGGAGAGATGTGAACTGCTGAGGCGAAGCTTGTGCGTTGCCTTTACATGCAGCCCTGTGACTTTGAAGTGTCTGAACAATATATTAACATTTTACTCTTTTCATTTTCTCATTCCCAGAGCAAATGTTCTCTGCTGAGAGCGCCTCTGTCCCCAGGCATTATGGGAAAAATGTCTTCATCTTCCCAACCACTTTGTCACTCCGACTGGCAAACTCCCACAAGCCATGACGGGAACTCTGGCTCTTTGAAACCAGAAAAGAAACTCCAACATACAAAGGCTAAGATGTTCACTGACTCCACAAAGTCCACATCTGTCTGCTCTCCTCCTCTGTCCCCATCAAAAAAACAGCAGAAGAAATGTGCTAATGTAGAGGGGAGGGTGGGCTTTGGCTACCTTCAGCCCACAGTCTCCTCCAGGGCCCGGGCGCTGTCTCCCTACACGCACCGCAGGATGTGCCAGCTCTCAGAGGAAACCAGGCAGAGACTCAGCCACCTCCAGCTCGGGCCTCATCTCTTTAAGAAGACCGCCAACAATCCACCGCCTTTCTCAGTATGTACCTCCGTCCTAGGGTTGTCAGAAGTATGAAAAATCAGATACAGAACGATACTAAAACTAAGACCAAATAACAGTACTGGACAAAAATAGGACAAAATTTGACCTTTCCTGAAGAGTTTTATGATGATCAGGGCAACATAAAGAAAGTACTATTGTATTGTAATGAAAGTTTCAGTTTATAGTTTTAAATATATATAGTATAGTTATATGTTTGTTTGTTTTTTATGTACTATGTACTTTCATATCAATACAATTCAAGACAATTTCTTAAAAGCCAAAAGATAACAGTGGTGAGTCTAAAATGGTCCATAATAACCAGATGAGGCATTTCTTCATATTTTATCTAAGGTTGCAGAGTTTCTGTACATTTGCAACTTTACAGAAATTGCTTTTTTGAGCGAATTTGATATACTCAGGTTCTGATCTACGTTATAATGTTGTTTCCTCATCAAAAAACATACCTGGAGTTGTCTTTTGTTTCATTCACACATGATTAACACAAACCTATCCATCTTATTTAGAATGAGTTTTAGATTTAGATTGAGTTCTTCTCTCAAATTGAAAACACTCTGTTCCACCTTGTGATGCTATGTAGTAATACAGGAAGTGCTCTAATCTGTTTTTAAACTCCATAAACTTCACTAGAATCATTAGGATGATTTCAACCATGGAATTGCCAATCTTTACTAAACTAAAGGTAAAAGGAGCTTGAACTCTTCATGATATCACAAGGGGTAACAGAGCAGACATGCAGTATGGTTTTGATGAGGTAAAAACATCCTAACGTGGCTTAAAGCTCACAAGAGTCAATTTTGTGTAATATATGAGCTTTTGTAAGAATACTATAGATATAAATGCCAAATCAAGTTGGTTCAATAGAGGCTTTTTCACAAGTTAATGCCATTGCCACCAAGAGTGATATTACGGTACATGAGGTTTAAATATACTGACATAATGTGAAGTAGTGTAGGGCTTAACAAGAGTTTACAGAAAAATAAGAAAGATTTACAAACTAAATATGAAAGGAAGAAAACATTATTCTCCTAACCTGAGCTGTTAATGGCTTTTGACATCTTGAAAATACTGATCGTACACTGTATTATGGCTTATTATTCTCACCAATGGGTTCTAGATCTGCCTTAATAGTGCGAGGCCTGTAGTTAGATTGCTACACTGTTATTTATTAACACTTTAATTATAGCTGTATCACTCCAACAAAGGATTTGCATATAAAAGGCAGTGGATTTTCTGATCTCAGAGCCTGGGGGAACATACGGACAAGCACAGCCTAGTTTTTCACTGCCCACCCTCACCGCCTCCCCCTGGTTTTGTCTTTTATTTATATAAAATCCAATTCAGACCGATGAACATCAAACCCACTTGCCATGCATTATTAAAACTGATTAGGTTGTGCGTTGTTTGTTTATGGCACACCAAAAGAAGTTCGCCAGACTACAATGGGCATATTACTACAGAACAGCCTGTTTTCCCACTTCTCCTGGGGGACTATAATGTTGACAATTAACCCTGGTAACTGAGAGTCAAGCCGCAATTAACAAATAGATACATAATGAAGTAGCATGGCCTCATGGTGAATGCATTATCAATGAAAGATTGAAAGCCCCAACTCAGAATGTGTTCTGCTGGGAAGTACAATTAACAACAGGTTTATGCTTGGGTAAAAATAGTAATATATTAATATAATTATATAAGCACATCATTTATTTTCTCATTAATCTAATGGAGCACTATGTATCTTTTCTGGTGGAGGTCCTGCTGCCTGCTTGTCTCAAGGGACATGTTATTGCTTTGCCTAGAATGTTCTTCTGTATGAAATTAAGCCTATCTACCTTTCATTGTATTGCTCAAAAACATGCAAACAGGAGAGGGCTCAGCTCTCCTGCTTGTCCCCATGAAAACAGATTTAATGCCATACTGTGGAACCTTCTAAGCTACTAACTGTTGTGTGTGTGTGGCAGGTCCCTTTGTCCACTAACACGTCTGTGCTGGAGCACTCTTCATCCTCTCCTCATGACGGACAACATCACAATAATGTGCATCAGGGCTCCGTCAGCTTCACAGAGGAGCACACAGGTAGGATTTATGCGGGCCTTCAGCTTCATGCTTTTTAGGAATTATAATATTCTTTGGCATGTTTTCATAGATACAAAGTCAACTGTATTAAAATGTAATTAGTTAAATTTTTGCTTTTGCTTTGTTTGCCCTTGTAGATGTGTCTCTCCTGGGGAGTTACAGACCGTATGCAGACAAAGTAAGTCATTTCACAGAGCTGTTTTTGAGGTTTATCTGAATAAAAGTGTAATAGTGTAAGTACAGAGTGAGTAAAGTGCTTAAAACCTCCACAGCCCAGTGTCCTTGTCGCTTCAAAGCAAAGCATTTAGACATAATTAAAACCAGACTGTGACTGGTGGCACAGATGTTGGGATAATATAATCCAATATCGCATTCAATAACAGCCACATTAATAAGTTAACTGGAGCCTGCTTTAGTAAAATGATGACCTTAATATTTCCAGTTCATAAACATCTGTGGTTAAGGACAGTTTTTTAAAATAACATGAACTAAGAGCTGTTTTTTCCACTCTCTTTTCTTTGTTGCACTTTTCAGATGGAGCAGAGTCATGTGAGGACCCAGTCTTCTCCTGGGACCTCCTCCAGACACAAGGCTCACCCCAAAAGCCCAGCCGAGGCCCGTCTGAATGTGTCATGGTCCCTAAGCACCCCAGCCGCTCCACATTCTTCTCTAAAGGAGAGGTACTGGCTTTAAACAGCAGTGTAGAGTATTGTGTGTAAGACTCTTCTCTTTCATAAAACTGTACACTTCAACTTTTTCAAGCTTTTGGGAAATGAACAAAAGAGAAACCGATAAAGGCCTTTTGTATGAGGACCAGTGTACTATAGGCGCTTTCCCATGCACATCTGATCCTTAATTTTGATCACAGCCGACAGCCAGGATGAATTCCCCTCCACCTTTTAAATTACACAGGCTGATGTCTTGTCATGTTTGTTCATTACTGAGTGTGGAGGCAGAGTGAAGGGAAAACAAAGAGTAAAATGGTATTGATTTGTGTTTGAGCTGGAGTCTGATGCATTTGACCCGATGCGCGCTTTAATACATTCAGAGAGACCTTGTCATCGATCATGGCAGCTGTGAGCTGAACACACCAATGGGAGTGATGTTCCGTTGTGTTTGTTTGTAGCTGCTCCCTTTCCTCTGCTCAGTCCATAAGTAAACATTAAAATCAATAGACAATCTTAAACCGCAAAGTAAATTGTAGGAAATGAATGATACTTTTCTCACAATTGAAAACGCGACACAAGTTGCAGGGCAGGAGATTACGCGCGGTCGGTGTAGATTCCCTCGGACATGGAGAGGGGCACGTCTCCCCTCGCTCCTCTGATGTACAAAGAAAATGATAGATGCCAGTGGCTGCGTTTGGCCCCTAAGCCCCACAGTCCCAGTCTATTCATGTGCCTGGATGATTTGTCCTTGACGACTTTTAGAAGCAGGTAGTAGCTTTATCTGATTAGATGAAGCCTCAGTTCACAGCACTGGGCCCAAGCACCACTCTGTTACACCCTCACAGTCCACAAATAAATGTGATCCAGACGCAATACTGAAACTTATTACACCTCACTTCTGTCTGTCCGTCAGAGAAACTTATTTCCTAAAGGTCTGGGGTGAGCCAGCAAACATGCTCATCTAGTACTGTTGGACTGTGAAACTCCAGCTGTAATATTACTTTTGACACATTGTATAAAGTCCAACATAAAGAAAATATTATTTATACAACTATATAATGTAAAACACTGTCGCCCAAAAGATGCAAGCAGATTAAAGTGAAGCCTCCTTATGTTAGAGCACAGACTAGTGGACATAGCGAATACCTGCAACCAATATATAAGAATAAAAACAGCCAATGTTTTTTTATTTGTCTGAATGATTTGTATTACATAATCATTTAATTTTTTATCATTACATCTTGAATTTATATTTTTTCCTCAGATTTCAGGCCCTTGAGCCAAGTCCATCATACAGTGAGCAGATTCACAGACGAGTTCAGAGGATCCTTCAGACTCACAAAGCATCAAGTGACCTCTGACATGACTGGAAAATGTACCCTATAATTATAGTGCCAAGCCTGTGTGGTATTCACTAAAAAAAACTGAATTACTGCACTGCTTTTAACATGACAGGTTTGATCCAATGCATTAAGAGCAGCACCTCCCTCCCCCGTCCTCTGGGCAGCTCTTGCCCGCATTGACGGTGAAACCAAACAGAGACATCGTCTAATTTCTTCAAAGCCATGTGTGAAATTGGATGGAGAACAGAGCTCTGGCGTTGTGTGTGGGAAGAGGAGATGGTGGATGTAAGCTGCAGCTGTTAAGAGCTCATCTCTACAACACAAAAGACAAGGAGGAGGCCCAAAGCCACTGCTGAGAGCCAGCGGTTACAAAAGATTGAAGAGATTTACAGATGAGGAAGGAAGTAATCCCAAATGAAAGCGCAGAAGACACAGACATTTATCTTAAATAAAGGTTCATCATTTAATTGCACAATGTTTTATGGCAATGTCTTCATTATGTATTGGGTGATATTGTGACACTAACACTCTTTTGGTATTTTCTAAGTTTTTTTTCTTTTTAAACAAATAAATTGTTGTTTGATTAAAAACTATATTTTAATGGTCAAACTCTGCTTATGGAGGTTTTATAAAGTACTAATTGAATACACTTTTCTTTTGAAATAGAGTTTATGTCCTTTACATCTCATGAGCTTGTTCATTTATAGCGTTATTACACATAATGTACAAAGCAATTTGATGTTTTCTGTCACTCCACAGTTATTTATGCTGCAAGCCAGAACAGTCATTGTACAACTGGAGCAGCTAATATCAGGATCCACAAAAAGCTTCTTTTCAAGTTGCATATCTCTGAGCCAAGTCCACAGATTTACTTTTTATGGAATTTGCTTTTCATTTTGTGCCTTTTGCCAGCTGCCCTTGCCGCCTTCTCCGCCATGATCGCCTGGTACTTCTTTTTGTTTTTTCTGTTTTTAGAAGAAGAAAAAAAATGTTTAAGCAATAGCACTTAGTTTGATTTTGGATAAATTTTGACTGTAATAAATTGTAAGACTCATGCAACAATGCAACATATTTTATCTAAACATGTTAAAAAGTTGGCATCCCTAACAGGGAAAAAAAAATTGTTAAAAAGTACGTTCACCACGTCAAAAATTGTGACTAACTAGAACTAATCAGGTAAATAACCAGCACATAAACGGGCCAAACCAATCTATGTCAGGACTAAACGGGGCTCAAACGAGGACCTTGAACATACCTAAAACTCATGAATAGAAATGTTTGGGATTTGGGCTGACGCATAATGCGTCATTACATTCTACTGCATATTTTAATGGCCTGTGAAAATAGCCAACATAACAAAAAATAAATAAATCTGGGACAGTATTCTTTACTTACTGTCTGAATTCAACATCTGCCAGCAGCTCCTCCACCATGGTCCTCTTTCTGTCCTTCTTGGAAATTCGGGAATGATAAAAGTCCACTGGGTTGTCCACAACAGTACCCATCTATGGCACAGATACCATAAGACCAGTAAGACAATGAGATATTTACATGAATTCAGTACATAGGGCTGAAATGGCAAACCTGAAAGTATTTGGGGAAACCATCTCTATCGTTCTTTTTGTAGAAGCGTTTTGGGTCCATTGAGCCCCTCATCCTCAGTAGCTGCAGGTCTCCCTTCAGCTCCTGTGTGATCTCTGGGGCCTTCATATTGAACCAGGCGTCTCCTGTGGTTTTCGCCCTCTCAACCTAAAACAATCAATAGTCAGAACCATTTTTTTCAAACTACAAACTTTTTGGCAACAACAATGATTTGCCCACCAGCATGACTAAAGTTTGCCATAATCTGTCTATGGATTAAAGAAAGGAAAGATTCTGCTAAAGCTTACTCTGCGTTTGAGTTTAAGGGCTTGTTTAGATTCTTTGTAAGGAGGCACGGCATCTTTCTTTTCAAAGTCAGGCCCAATCACGCTCTTCTTCATCACCTGTGGACCACAACAAACATGCATCAGTACCAACAGATAAAGGCCAAAGAGGTGGAGGGAAACCGTAGACAGAAGTGTAGCTGGCGTTATTGGATTAGCTCGCCCTTGCATAACTATAGCATTTATTATTCAGGCTGCATGGTAGATCACCTTCGGCGGAAAAATCAATCACTTATTTACCTCATCTAGGATCTTCTTTTCCTTTGGTTTTTGTTGTGAGCTGGAGACAGGTTTTGATTTACTGCCATCAAAACTGATGTATAAACCCCCAAGCTCCTTCATCCTGATGCCTGGGTCAATACGGCTGGACAATGCTTTGCTGGAGCAAACACAAATGAACACAGTAAGGAATCATGTTATCAGCAATATGCACACTATAAATATAGAGATAGAGTTGTAAAAATTTAAACTAAAATACTCAATAAAACTCAGATTCAGATCATTGACTGGGGACTTTTCTTTAAATCTACTGGACATCCCTTTTTCATGATAAACCTTGATATATGCAGCACAGTATTTTTGCAAACATGCTATTGCAGATTTATGCATGTCCAAAGTCACGCACATTTATTTATAGAAGTAGAGTCAGTGTTTTCACAGGTTTATAGTAAGACTATGGTGGCATAAGCGATCCATATTTGAATAATTTTATTTAATACAATAATTTGATCTCAAAAACAAAGTCATCAAAGATCATGAAAAACAAAGTATAATTTATTTAACCATTTTTTTGCTCAGCTAGTTTCTACACTATGGGGCTAAAAATTAGACTATGGGGAGCCAGCAAAGTCTCCTATATTAACAGGAAACAGAGTAATAATACAGTAGTATTGTTAGGCCTAGTTTATATAGTAAAATAATTAGAATTGCACTGTGGAATGACATTTAGGTGCCTGCTAGTGAGTTGCACCAGATTTACATAAACTAGTTAAATTAAATCTTTTTGGTTTAGAATGTGTTATAAACTGCCTCATACTCACACTTGTGGGTCCCTACTGGAGAAGAGGACATCTGCTGCATCATCGTCATCATCATCCCCCTCTTCATCCACAAACTCATCCTCCTCTTCCTCAGCCGCCTCCTGCGCAGTCTGGTCCTCTTCTCCTAACCTCTCTTTGTAGTACTGCTCATCTGCCTCTTGCCCAGGCCTTGTGTCAATCATAAAAATTCCACCAACTGCTTTAGTAACTTCAGTCTTCCTGGGATGATCTTCGTCATTATTTTCCAAATCCTCCTCCTCATCACCAGAACTCTCTCTAATTTCATCTGCAAAGTCATCATCATCATCATCTTCATCTTCACTGCTGTCTAAAAGGGTGATGGCACTTTTACTTTGGACTACAGCGCCCTGAGGTGGCTGCTCTGAGAACTGCTCCTCTGGGGTTTTGTGCTGCTGACTAGACGTGCCTTGAATGGGCTCTGCTTGCTCTTCTTCTACTTGATGCACAGACTCTTCTCTATTCACTGAACTTGACTCCACTGCATTCCCTTCTGGCATTTCCACATCTTTCTTGCCATCTTCTTCTTGTTTGTTATTGCCTAAAATGTCTCTGTTTGCATTAGCAACTTCCATATCTTCATCCTTGACATCTGTAGTTTGGGAATCACATGTTGCAGTTATAGATGCTGACTGAAGAGGCTTTGATAGCTCTAGTGTCTCATCTGTTTCCTGTATAATTTCCATCTCTGAAGCTTTATCAACTATACTTTCAGTCGGCAGCTCCTCCTGGTGGTCTTCTCCCACTACTGCAGGCTTATGCTGGTCCACTGTCATTTCTGCAGGTTCATCCGCTGTTAGGATTGGTTCAGTATGTGAATCAATACCGCTTTCTTCTCCTGTAGATTTTTGTAGAGGAGTTTCATCTGCCTGATTGGCCTTTTCCTCTTCTATCAATGTACAATCAGCATCGTTCTCTATTACTGTGCTTTCTAACCTGGAATCATTCATTGAATCCTCTTCATCCGGTGGGATAAGAGTTTTTTCTAACACTACACTAAGTTTTTTAGGTGTCTTTGCTAATGCTGATTCTTGCTGATTGCTGCTGCTTGAACAAGTCCTACTACTACTTGGAGTCTCTGCTTTACCAACATCTGTCAGGTCTGAGTCTGAATCTATCACTAAGGACATGCCCTTCTTCCTTCCACGTGTTGCTCTACTGTAGAGCGATCCGGATTCAAAACCTTCCGAGTCACATGACATTGGCTCAGACGCAGATTCAGCTCTGGCTCGTGTTGCCCTTGTTCTTCGAGTTGTTGGAGCAGGGGATTGAGCGCTTTCCAAATTCTCATCCAGATTAAGCAGAGTATCAGGTTTTCTTCTGGTGCGTGTAGACCTGCGCGTAGCCGGCTTTGACATATCCCCCGTAATGCTGTCAGCATCAGACATCTCAGACTCTTCAGTAGTCTGTCTAGTCGCTGTTCTTGTACGTTTACTTCTCTGAGACACTACAGGGGTACATGGCTCTGGCTCTGTTTCATCATCTTTCACCTCACTGGCAGAATCCACAGCTTTTGGGACTGGCTTTTTCCTGGTGCTCCTCCGAACTTTTGCAGCAGACGCAACAGAGGAGCAGGACTCAACTTCAGATGCATCTTGTT
Organism: Odontamblyopus lacepedii; assembly: GCA_034769755.1. NCBI lineage: Eukaryota > Metazoa > Chordata > Actinopteri > Gobiiformes > Gobiidae > Odontamblyopus > Odontamblyopus lacepedii. Next base: position 22,218,828 of record CM068350.1, on the reverse strand, counting down.
CCTTAGTCACAGCACGTAATTGTCTTCTCGCACTTTTACCAGTCACTGGTGCTTCGATGTCGGACAAAGCGGAGCAACAGGAATCCATATCTGAAATTTCCCCCTCATGCACAGAGCCCGCTGGGGTGCAGGGCTTGTCCGGGCTGTGCAGTCTTGATGCTCTGGTACATCTTTTCCTGCCAGAGTTTTGGGCAGTGGTGTTGTGTGCTAGTTTCTCTAACTGTGAGCTTGCTTCTTCTACAGTTGTCTGAGTGGAGCTCTCAGGGAAGTTAGCAGTTCTCCTGGTTCTTCGGCCAGTGGATGGTGTAGCCTGGACAAAAAAAGTTATATTATTGCAAATGCTTGATTCAGTCATATTTGGTCACATTCCGATATATTAAAAGTTATTTTCTTACACCGGCCATTTTCTTCAAGGAAATATGTGTCGTTATAATGTCATGATAAATAACTAGGCATAGCCATACTGTATAACCTCGTCTGCAGTTCATTATTGTACCGAAATCATTTGAAGATAAGGGCTCTGATCACAGCTGTGAGACTCATGTCAAGACAAATGCATGATGTTCCAATCCATCTAATAGCAAACTAACTAAATAGGACAAGAACTACTGATAGGGGTGGTTGTTACCCAGATAACACCCGGATGGAGTTTGATTGAACTGTGCAAAGTGCCAAGAACCCTGGCTGGCCTGTGCACCCACGAAGAGGCACCAAGTCTAAACCATGATAGCCTCCCACTATAGTTTGCGTATAAAAATCATTTTATATGCGTAAATACGGAGTCTTTGCACGGAAATGTCCCCACACACTCCTTGTACAAGTATGGCTTTCCAATTGTGGAATAAGTAAATTATCTGGACTTTATTTCTGTTTCAAGTGTATTTTTTGTTTATCAAGCAGAAACTAACGAACAGGAGAGGAAATGGCTGTTTTCCTCAACAATATCCTAATAACTGAGAATAACAAAATAAAATGGTTGAACACAAACACTACACAGCAATGACTGCCTGACAACCAGATTATTATTAAATGTCATCTTTATCTTTAATCCTATATTATGTTACGATTTTACTTTATACTGTAATAGGGAAGTATTTATGTTATAAAAATACGTTCAAAGTTTACAAACTGTATGGCGACTGCAGTACCACGTGAGACACAGGTATCGCCATCGCATCGGCTTTTGGGTGCATTTGATGATTTTTTTTTAAACTCCACGTTATCGCACGACATAAAATAATATCCAGAATACATTTTATCAAACAAACCTGAGCAGCAGAGATGGCATTAGAGTCAGATTTACTTGGGGAGCCCACGCGAACTCCTCTCCTGGTGGACACCATGTTTGGACGATTCTCACAGCTCCACTTCCGCTTTAAGACCAGACCTGACTAATCGAAATACACAACTCCCAGATTTGTCGCTTTGCATTAAGTGTCTCAAATCTCTCTTCTATTTGACCTTTCTTTGTTTTGTTTTATCATGTTATCTTATGTTAAGTGTGTGACATTTGTTTGGTAGAGGGTGCAAATACCTTTCATCCGAACAGGTCAAATAGACGAAGCCAGATCAAGTTTATTTTCTTCAGAATATTTGTAATTTATTATCGATTATACTCTTCCAGTCCAAATATAATCCAAATTGGAACAATGTTGAGGCTGGTGATTTTAATAAAGCAGATTTAATCATAATATACAGATATGACAATACATTTACAGTACAGTAGAGGAGGTGCTTCATTTTATTCACTGGAACCTGTGTACAAGAGCAGCTTTAATTCAACATTCAGGTGACAACATTACATATATATTTATAAGAGAAATTCCCCAGTGCAATTGTAAAAATGCAAATGTGTTTCTGTACTATTGTTAATCTCATGAGCCTGGTGTAAACAATTTGTTTACACCAGGTGTAAACAAATTAGGTGAAAATGCATGAATACATTTGTTAAGCATAAGATCTCAAACTGCATTACAGTAGCACCACTCCATATACTCATTTAGTTTGATTAGTGCTTTTTGCCAAAACTGGAATGCAAATCAAAGAATCAAATACTTTGTACAAATAATGTACAAGTTTTGTCTCTTTTTTCTGAATAAAAACACAATGAGATCTGGGAAAATGACAAATCTAGGAGGCACTTCATTACCAACTAAAATACAGTAAATCAGAATACCCTTTATGTTTCACAGATAGGCAAAGCGATCAGAATGAACCCATTAAAAATGTAATTCAGAGTTAGTCATGTTTCTCTTCTATCTTAAGAAACAAAAGAGTGGTATAAAAATAGATTTGAGATTCACTATGACTGGCAACATCCTTTATTGAGTGTGTGTTGCCGTGGTTTGAAGTAATGATGAATAACATGGCTTTGTCCACACATCTTCATGGATGAGCTATGCTAGGGGCTTGCCTTCCTCGCACTGACAAGGTAACCTTTGGACTTTATAATGCCTCTGCACTTGACAATAATGGAGTATCGTAGTACCCACTCCAGCCTCCAGTCGGCGACACTGAGCTCCTGTGTCCCCTCCCGCACAGCCTGTTGGAATGCTTCTGCCGACATGAGCTCTGGATAATGACAAGAACGAAAAGGTAGTTAAAACGTTCACTTGTGGTCAGCATATACCCATGTAGACCTACACCTCTCAGACACTTGTACAAACCTTTGGGGTCATTGTGTGTAAGCAACTGAATGTCAAATTCTTTTGCGAAGGCTGTGAGGTCAGGGGGCATCACGCAGCAGGACGCCAGGTTCACCTGGTTACTGCTGGGCTTTATCTACTCAAAGTTTAAAAGAAAACACATTTTGCTTTATTTATGTCTTAGAGTTACTTAACAAGACAGCAGATATAAAGGTGTTATTTACAAATGTAATGAAAGAATGCACCTGGGGCAGGACAGGATTTCCAACTTCAAACATGATCTTAAGAGCAAAGCAGTTTTGTCTTTACTTTTTTCTTACCTGAGCCCAGTTGTACAGTTGTTCCAGCAGATCTTTGTCCAGGTCAGAGGTACCGATAGCTGCAATCTGATGATTTTGTACCAAAGCTTCCAGCTCCTCCCAGACCGGCTGTAGGTAAGCCAGAGTCTGTGTGTCCCCCTCTGGGGGCCCAGGGGGCGCTATTATAACAGAATCAAGTTGGGACACTGCCAGTGTCTGGCAGGCTGCAGGGGACAGATAATTTGGCTTGTTAAACAGAAAATATGTTGACCAAGAATAAAGATATTGATGAATAGTTTAAAGCTTACCCAGCTTAACTGCTTCTTTGATTGAGGATTCATCAGACTCACATAGAAATAGTTTAGCTATAAGTATACCATAAATGTATTGATTGATTACAAATTAATGACACATTTTCAACTACATTTAAAATGGAAAAAGTTGTATTAGATAAGGAAAACACACCTGAAACCTTCAGTTCCTCCCTCTCCTCTGGTGTTATAGCATCTGTTGCTTCAGGAATGGAGCAGTCCAGTGTATCTTGAAAGTCCTGAGAGAAAGAAAAGAAAAAGAAGAAGAAATGCCATAGTCAAACACTTGAGGCAAACAACTACATGGAAACATTATATGCATTATCTAATCACTGCACAGTTTTGATAAAATGTTCTAACAACAGAAACCTGTTTAACCCAGAGACACATTAAAGCAGTGGATGTAAACCTAATCCCTGGACCAAAGGCTGACTCCAGCAGTGCTAACACAGGCCATCCTGGTGATGGGCTTTTGCAGTCAGTACAGCATGAACATTTAACCTGACAGCTCCTTTTCAGTTTGGCCAGCACCACCCTAATGTCCTCCACTCTGCTTTTTACTTTCCCAGCTTCTGAATTTAAACCTTATAGGTTGACGTCGGCATAATGATGTGGCATTCAAATACAGAGTACACATTGAACAGGGTCTACAATGTAAGTGTCATGTACACGTGCTGTTTGCGTTTATATCCCACCTCTGAAGTTAGCTTTGTCTGGGAAAACCAGTCACTCAATGTAGCCTGAATGCAGTCTTGCAGCTGAAACAAACAAACAAAATATCAGAACACAATACAAGAATTTTCTGTGCAATTTGGGATGGATTATAACTGCATGAAAATAAAATGTTCACATAAGGAAACTTTAAATATACAAACAAATGTACAGTGTAAACATAATACTAGTACATTAATAACTCAAGGTTCCTCTATATTGTACTATTTTTTGATCCATGTTATAATGTTTCCTCTACACAAACATACCCAAAGTTGTTTTTTTTAATTTCATTCACACATTTAACACACAAAGCCTGCATATTTAGGCTGTTTTTCTCTCAGACAGAAAACACTCTGTTCCACCTTGTGATATCATGTGGTAATACAGCGGTAAATAGAGTAATACAAGTGGTCCACTGTGTTTTTAAACTCCACACACCTTCACAAGAATCATTTGGATGATTTGAGACCTTTTAGACCCAATTGTATCTGATAATCTGAAAAGTACTGCTTCATGACATCACAAGGTGGGGCAGAACATTTTGAATTTTTGAGACGTAGTCAGACTAATAATAAAAGATTACTCAAACATGTGTGAACGAAACAAAACACAACTCCAGGTATGTATTTGAGGAGCTAACAGTATAACACGGCTCACAATATAGTATATGGTACCTAGAGTATAGGACCTTTAAGTTATTATTTATTTTTTATTTTATTTAACCATTTCCAAATCATTTACAAGGGTGACCTGGCCAAGTGGTCAGCAGCACACGTCAAGAGCAGAAAACAACAATCAATTAAGCTAAACATCAATTATGAAAGCAAAGTGCAATGAATGTAGAAAATATATCGAAAGTGCTGTAGTAGTAAACAATAGATGATAAAATACAATAAAATCTGTTACAAAGAGTACTAAAACTTTACTTTATGTACTAATTGTGCTATACAAATAAACTTGCCTTGTCTTAAAACATGGAAGGACTCGAATAATTAAAATAAATTTCGGGTTTAAATTACAATACTACACTGTATTTATCGTAATAAGATCTTATCCCCTAATGAGTTTATGAGCTAACTAGAGGCTAATGCTATCCCATCTAACAAGTGTAGCACGCTTTAGGTTAAGACTTTTTCGCAGAAACGTATTATTTTAACTTACCTCCTCACTGGGAGAGCCGGGACACTTCTTCTTCATCCGATTCCGATTGACTATGTTCCCGGTGTGGAGTCTAAGCATCTTGGCTTGGTCAAACATCTTGGCATTAGCGCTCATGTTTCGGTGTTGTCCGTCCATGTGCTTCTTCTGTGGGCAGGCGTTACGTCGGAGCGTGACTCAGCACTAAAGCGACACGGCGCTCTGTATCCGAGGCTTTATCCGCTCGGCCCGAGGACTGCGGAAATATGAAGATATGAAGAAAAGGCCGTATCAGGATGACTTGCATGAGCCGTGTGGACAGACCTTTGAGGCTGGTGGGGCAGAACCTGCTCTGTGCTCACACGCTCACAAGGGAGCGCCCAGGACACGCCCACACCGCGAGGCTGCTGAAAAACACGGACTGGAGCTCACTGTACAGAGTGGCTCACTGGAAAACCCGAAGCGGATTTCGGAATAGACTGTAGGGTGTAGATCCCCAGTTCACCGCGAGAGGGGTGTAGCGTTTCATTTGTCAAGCTGATTTATTTATTTATTTAATGCAAGGACAGTGCATAGTGACCAACAGGACAACTGTATAATATGCCAGAGTTAGCCAAGAGGCTAGTTTTCATCTATAGTCCTTTGCCAGATGTACAGAAGGCACCCTAGGGAAAGTCATAATTAAAAATCAGTATAAAATGTTTAGATAATTAAAATAGTATGTTAATTTTCGACAAATAGTCCAGACGACAGCACAAATATTAAAACTGAGTAAAAAAGGTTAGAAGGAGAACATAATAGTGATAAAAAGAATAGCATGAACAGTCAGCAAGAGCATAAAAGGCAGTGTTAGTAAAGAAACCATAAGAAAACATGCAGATTATTAACATTAGCAGTATAAAACTAAAACATTCAATAATACAATATCACTTGAATAAAAGAAGACAAAGAAGCACATGCAGGGGTAGAACAAGATGGCAGCAGCAGGAGTCAGTGCTGACAAGTTTGGTTACTTAAAATCCAGTTTTTTAGATGGGTGCGAAATAAACTATATGACTGTATTTCCTTAGTGACTGTCGGGATGGTATTCCAGTCCTTGGAGGCTTTGATGGAAAATGCTGATTGGCTAAAGGCCGTTTTTCTGAAAGGAATGATGCAGTCTCCCCTGGATGATCCTTGTATATCAGGCAAACATTTTTGAATTTTATTTAAAACTGTCCCAATTGAGTAGGTTGTATTTTGACAGAATGCTACAGTGATGGAAATGGCATGGTTTCTTATCCAGGACTTTAAGTGTTGGGTGTAGTGGTTTGAGTGTGGTGTGATTGGCTTGGGAGCAACTTGTGAGGCAGTATGTCATGTGAGACAGAATCACTGAGTGCCTATACAGTTTGGATGCTTGAGTGGACATGGAGTTTCTGATGAATCTGAAATTGGATAAATTAAACTTTACCCATTTAATTGTTTGTTTAACATGATTTTTAAAATTAAGGTTGAAATCTAAAAGAATACCAAGGTATTTCAATTCCTGAACTATTTGTATTTTTTCATTTGATACCAAAATATCTGGGGTTGTAGTGGAGTTCTGAGTTTTGGTGAAATACATGCCAACAATCTTGGAGAGATGTAATTGGAGACAACATTGATTTAACCAGTCTAAAACCTTTTCCATAGCTACGGTAAGTTTGGTGGCAACTTCAGTTTTTGATGATCCATGTATGTACAGTACAGTGTCATCTGCATACATTTGTATGTTCACTTCTGGACACACAAGTGGCAAGTCATTGATGTACATACAAAACAGAAGAGGGCCTAGAATGGATCCCTGCGGTACTCCAGTGGTGAGGTGGAGTGGCTCAGATTTATAACTACCAAAACGAACCGTTTGTGATCTATGAGAAAGATATGATTGAATAAATTTTTTTTGCAGAAGCAGAGAAGTTAAATTGAGAAAGTTTTGATAATAGAATTCCATGATTAACTGTGTCAAATGCTTTTTGGAGGTCTAGAAAAATGGTACCAACTACATTGTTGTTATCAAGCAATGATTTGATTTTATCGATGAAGAAACAGTTTGCAGATTCTCTTGAGTGATTTGTTCTAAATCCAAATTGTAGTGGATGGAGAGATGAAGTGTGATCGAGATGATCTCTGATCTATTCTGACACCCACTTTTCCAGAACTTTTGACAATACAGGCAAAATACATATTGGTCTATAGTTTGAGACACATTTCCTGATTCAAAGATTGGTGATACAGTTGCGGTTTTCCATGTGTCTGGGAAGTGCCCCTGCAATATAAACATGTTAACAATATTTGTAACAGGTTTTACTAATGATGATCTTAAATCTTTAAGCGTGGTTGTGTCCATCCCGAACGCATCTTTGGCTTTTGACTGCTTTAATGATCTGATTATAGTCCTAATATTTTCTTCAGTTGCAGTGTGAAAATTAAGCAAGGACCTGCTGATGGAGCACATCTTTGTTTTTCTTTGTTTATATTTGTGAGTAAATTCCTGTATGACTGCTTTAATTTTACATGATAGTACATTACTACCCTCATTCAAATCTTTGCCACTAAGCAAATCATCCCAATTGAGACTATTGACAGTGTTTTTAAAATGCTCAAGTTCTTTAAAAGGATTTCTAAATGATTCCATCTTTTTAGTAGTACCTCCAAATCTCTTTATTGTTAGTTTTCTGGACACAAGAACTAAATTATGGTCTGAAAGTCTTGTTATCATATTGAAAGATTTTATAATTCTTTCTGGTTTGTTAGCAAATATCAAATCAATCTGTATTCTAGAGGTTTGAGTTATTCTTGTTGGGCCAGTTATTACCTGCAAGAAATCAAATGATCAGTTATTTGTTTGAGATGTTTTCTAACTGTCTTGTCTTTCCAGTTAATATTAAAATCTCCCATCCATCCATCCATCCATCCATCTTCTCCCGCTTAATCCGGCTGGGTCGCGGGGGCAGCGTGCTGCCCAATACTCATAGCACCTGACCCCCCCTATGAACCCCTCTGCAGGTGGTGAGCCCACAGGAGGGTGGACAACATGGTCCTTGATGTTAGTTCATAGGGGTGCGGGCATGTTTTGGGTTGATGGGGGAAACCGGAGTACCCGGAGGAAACCCATCCAGACACGGGGAGGAACATGCAAACTCCACACAGAAAGGCCCGGGCGACCCGGGGATCGAACCCGCAACCTTCTTGCTGTGAGGCCTGAGTGTTGCCACTCAGCCACCGTGATTAAAATCTCCCATTAATATTAATTCCTTGTGGAGATCACATTTTGCAAGCATGTTTTTAACTTTTCATAAAAATCTATACCAGCAGATGGTGGGTGATAAATTGCAATAAGGTTTAGGGACATTTATGGAGACAAAGTTATTTTTACCCCAGTTCATTATTTTTTTTAGAATAAGTTCCTCAGATTTAATGCTGTCTTTTATGTACACCATAACTCCACCCCCTTTAGATTTTACCCTATCTCGTCTATAAAACGAATAACCTAGTATAGTGAGAGTTGGCAGCCATGTTTCGGACAAGCAAAGGTAATCTAGATTTGACTGCATCAATAAGTGTTGAATTTGTTCATGTTTGGATAATATGCTTTGTATATTGAGATGTCCGCCAAAGAGGTTTTATTTTGGAATCCCATATTATTTTGGGATTATTCACAGTTTGAAAGACGTTCCACTTCCTATTTTTTATTATCGCGGGGTTTGATTTCCTGTTTTGATCTTTTCCGATCTGATCGAGTTATGGCTATAAAACAAAGCAGATTTATTTAAAAGGGGTTAAAATTATCTTTAAAATAGGGTGATCAGAAATCAAATCAATCAAATTTCAAAATAAAAACTGGGACACTCTCCATTTGGGATGATTGGTAATAATTGCACTTGGCCAATTAATGACTAACATGTGAGCCAGTACATTTTCTTTGTGTTTTGGTAAATTTTAAGCAGCTTTTCTATATGTTAAGTGAACAAATGACAGTTTTTGCATCTCTTTACTGTTGGCAAGTATTAAATTGGTCCATAATAGGGACATCTGGGACATTTCTTGTATAAAACTGGGATGAATCAGTAGTTTTGGATAAATCTGCTGGGACAAAGAACATAGGGCTCAAAAGTGGAACTGTCCCAGGTAAACAGGAACGTCTCGTCACCTTACTTTAGAATAGAGCACTGGAATGAATGAATTATGCATTCGATTTTGTTTGTTTTATTATAATTTGTCTCTTGAAATGCAAACTTGCTGTTCTTACACTGTTTTTCTTTCTTGGAATTCTGTCATTGTTTAATAGGATTATGCATTATAAGTACTTTTACTTCAGCTTAAACCCTTTCAGTCATAATCGATGGGGGTTGTAGTCTATGTTTTGTTTTGTTTTGTTTGTTTTGGTTTGTAGTGCTGCAAAATGACCAAATAAACTACTAAAACTATCTTTCAGCAATGTCATGGTAAAATGGTAAATGGTCACATATTTATATAGTGCTTTTCCACACACACTCATACACCCATGTACGCAGACACTGGAGGCAAGGTGGGTTAAGTGTCTTGCCCAAGGACACAATGACAGCATCCATCTGTGGGAGCTGAAATCACAGCGCCCATCTGTGGGTCAGTGGATTTGTCGAGAGCAGGATTCGAACCAGCAACCTTTGGATCATTGACAGTGTTTCATCATCATTAACAATACTTAGAGTTACATTTCGTTTGATTCATATATATTTGAGTTTTTTCCTTTCGAGGGTTGCTTACTCACAATATAACAGTTTTCACCTCCCCCCTATCCCCACCCTCAGCTCTGTATTTACTTATGGAACTCAACAGTGACCGCTCACCCCCAGGTTCCAGAAGTAAATTTCTCATTCCCATAGACTTATGAAAGCATTTAGTTGTATCTTGCATTTTTAACTGTCCTTTTTGGATTTAAAACAAAAGCATTATGGATCACATACAATGCCTTTGATATCTTATTATTTGATTTGGTGGTCAGGTGGTCACTGTTGAGCTCGATTACTAAATCGAGTCACACGTTGGGTTTAAAAAATGCCACATAGCCATTTTTCAACAATAAAAACACATAAATGATCATATACTTACATGAATTTGTGAAGAGGCAGAGTAGGATCGTGTGTCCAACATGTTATGTGAGCACTTCCACATGACTTAAACACCCCCGTAGCCCCTATAGAAAAAATGTTTGGAGCCGCTTCTGTCTGTTTACAATGAGTTTATAAACTGTAATAAAACTTACTTGCACTATGGTGTATTTAATCTATTAGCCTGTCTTTGTGTGGTAAACAATAGGCAATACAACTAAAATGTGTGAATAAATTCAAACATTTTGGCAGAACATTATAAGGACAGTTTTGCTTATGCAGAACATTTCCCATGCACTGTAACCCCTAACTCCTGTCAAGTTTCAAAAAAAGTCTGTGCTTCAGTCTGAATAACCTTGGTCAAGTTGTGAGAGAATAAATAGGAGTATGAATTCCTTGCTTCTGAATCTTCTTTTCTGGGAAGTGCCACATTAGCCTGAGACACAGTTTTTCTCACTCTTTTGATTGTCTTATGGGGGATGACCTCCACTATCATCTTCAGCATCTAAGATCGTAAATCAAGCTCTACACAATGTACCAGGGCTGACACAGAGCTTTGAGGGACAGCCCTTTCCCCAAATTTAGGAACATTCACCCCTCAAACTGACAAGAACATCCAAAATAAACAATGAACGGGTTAACTTCAGTTCATGTGTGATTTGTTATGCTAAGTCCTGTGGGGGCAGACTTTATGTAATCTGGCAGCAGGACTGCGTTTGTGTAAATGGTACAGTGCAAAGTAATCACTAACTACGCTGGTTATTTTATGAAGATTTGTGTAAACAGATGTGCACTGCTACTTAAGCTGCATTTTGCATTTCACTGGCCTGTGTCTGAATATACTTTAAACAGTTAAAGGTGTACTATTTAACTTTTTGGTTCGGGGTCTGTCATCTCTTTGCTCTGCCTTGAATGTTTCACAATATGACATTAAACATTAAACATTTATTCAATTAGAGGTGGTTTTATAGCTCAAAAATACCTAGAAAAACAAGTATTCTGACTGTGAGCGGGATTGCCTCTCGACAGATCTGACCTGTAATTGGCTTGATTTGGTCTCCGTGTAGATGGTTTAATGTCATACTGTGAAATATTCCAGACAAAGTAATAAGAGCTCCATGGAGAATATCATTTGATGCACCTTCCACCAAAAAGATACACAATGCACCTTTAAATTACACTGAGAGTGAGCAGGAACTGAAGTCAATAGATGCCAGATCAACCTATAGACTCTATTAAAAATTGTGCATACTGTTTGTAGAGAATATAAAATAGAACTTTAAAAGGTCGAGCAACAACTTCACTTCTGCCTATAAATGCAGGTACTTTTATGATTAACATGATTCAGATGACACAAACCATTATCCAACGTGAGTGGCTTGAAGAAAAACAGTCGTAAAAACAGGATGAAGGTTTGTTGATAGAAAGTTTCAACCAAAAACTGAAACTGAACAAAAGTCACAGTGATCCAGTTTCACTTGGGGCCAACACTTGTAAAAATTGAAGTGCTGACAAGGAGACAGAGGAGGAGTGGTGAGGGGGGTAGAGTTTAACACAGGGGTGGGCACATCTCAAATGCACTATAAGAAAGCAGACGCACTGGGAGAGCAAGCCTTTTGGAGAGGATTTTTAATGAAGAGGTAAATTCCGCATGCCTTTGTTTTAAATTATGAGGATGTATATTGTATGCATAAAGTTTTGATGTACAATTCTGTTCTGAGGATTTGTACCACATTCTGATACAGAACATATTTGTTTTTCACCATTGCCTCAAATTGCATGTGGGGCAAATGAATCACTAAAGAACCAAGGCAAGAATGCAGTCCAAAATATTGTAAACAATCTTATCAGGGGTCAAACTGGTAACCTCTGAATTTCAAGGAGGAGAAATGTTCGGACAACAGCCAAAACAGTGTGTGGGGGTGGGAGAAAGCCGTGACCAATTTAAGTGTCTGATCCTACCATTTTGTTACAGAGAAGCTGATTTCAACATGAAGAGCCAAGTGGTGATTATGCTCCTGCTCCTCACCTGCCTGAGTCTCAGCATGGCCCAGGGTAAGAGTATACAGCACTACATTAATTAAGATAATGCAATTATTACAGGCTATTAAATGCAGTCTGGTTTATACTATTTAAGAGGGTTGCATGAATAGTCTTTTATCATGTCTAATTTAGTCTTAATTAGTCAAAATACTCAGATTAGTCAAATCCACAAGAGAATATTGATAACATTTCAAAAATACTTTGGTGCATTACTGTGTTTTAAATAGGAACATGGCGTACATTATCCAATTCAATTAAGACTACTGTTACTTCATAATATTGCTCAAGTGGTCCAAGAAATGACTGAAGTAACAAAGTATTTTGGGTAACTGTAAGAGTCACTTTCTTGACAATATAAAATTTACAACTTGAAATTAATTGAATTGTAAGGACAAAACATCGGACAAAGTAATGCAGATAGACTAGAAAAATTAGAAAAAACTCACAGTGGGATAAGTAACAAGTAAACGTTTACTCAACTAAGAGAAAATATATAGGTGTAAAAATATTACTTGAAAAAAAGTATTACAAAGTTGGGTTAATGTAAATGTTTATTGAATTCTGTATGGATGCAGTTTTTTTCAATTCATAAGGGCTAACCAACTAACTAAGCTATAACAAAAAATTATGATAGTTTTCAAATAATCTGTAATGACTATTGACTGGCAACAGGAACAACATGGTAAATAGAGTATGTAACAGTCCTGTCCTGTTAGAGTGGGTAGTGTACTGAGTTGGTCTGTAGAAAAAAAGTTGAGACACAATAAAATAAAGAAAACTGTATTCAAAGTTAAATGAGATTAAATCTGTCATGGGCGGTAAATTCAGTTTGTGGTCAGATCTAGAAGAACATAATTCTTATAAAGATCCCAAATGTCATGTGATTAAGCCTTTTAATCTCCTTAAAGCCCAGATTCACTCGCACACGCAGACAGAAGAGGGCATAACAAGAATCCAATTAGCAAATCTACCAAACAAACACAAGCATTGTACAACCTGCGATTAGTGGCCAGGGCAATTCAGCATTATTCAGTTAAAGGTACTGTAGGCCTACTAACAGTTTAATAACATTATCACAACAACTGTAATCTGACAACAGTGATGGGAAGAATATTTAGAAAATGTATTTCGTATACTAAATCATCTTTTGTAATGTATTCCGTTACATGGACCAGTCAGGGTACTGTATTCTGAATACTTAGAATACTTGACACTTTTGCATTATATTTTAGTGAAACAATACTAGTATAGTACATATTGTTGTTCCCCTGTTTGTCATGCATTATCTTATGTCTAATTGGAGAAGGAAATATCTAATATATATATGACTGAAAAAGTAATTATACAGGTACTAAAAATTTGTATTCAGAATACATATTCTCTGTACATGTATTCAGTTACTTCCCAACATTATCTGTAAGTACGCATTGTCTAATCTAATCTAAATACATTGAAGAAAGTTGGTTCTTCTTGAGCTATTATATTGTAATGCTTAGATCAATAGCCATAGTTTATCTATACCATCTAAGTGGTACAAGACTCTAATGTTGTTAATACACAGGCCTGTTCTGAAATGACAGGACTCTTGGGTGGTCAGTTTTGCTCTTTAAGCAATAAACACAGCCATAAAACGAAAACAAGAATTCATAATCCAATTAGCAAATCTGTAGAACGACCAGGCTTTGAGCAGGTTTGAGCTTGCCAGTAGACAAGATTGTAAAAATGCCTTTCCAAGAGGGTTAATATGTTGGACTTCACTCCCACACTACAGCGCCATGCGAAATAACTTTATCTTTTGGTTTCTTAATTCATCCTCAGACAGAGAAGTTTATATTTTGCTAAGTGCCTGTCTAAACTGTCTGCATCTTTTAGGCTCTTACGGGAACTGCTGCTTGAGATATGTGAGCAAACTGAGGTCCAGTGTGCGGAGGAGCATTCAGGATTACAGGATGCAGGAAACAGATGGTGATTGCAACATCAGAGCTGTATTGTGAGTTTATAGCATATCCAATGTTCTTTTTCATTATTTTGGCAAACTTTTTTTCATTGTGTGATTATGTGCTGTAGGCTTTTGATGAAGAGAAGAGGACAATCCAAAACTATCTGTGCCAATCCTGAAGATAAATGGGTCCAGAATGTGATGGCAGCTGTGGACAGGGTCAGAAATAATCAGCTCATAAACTAGGTAAAAGGTTGCAGAACAATAGTGTAAAATGTTTTTGTGCTACCTTGGGTGTCATAAAGTTTGTCTCCATAGGTTGCTGGAAGAGAGCCGGAGAAGGGGGTGAGGAAGGCTCTGTCAAAGTTCATATATCACGTTTCTACACATGGACTAGATTATAGCCGTCCAGATTAGGAATTTCCTTTTGCTGACACAGAATGTATATCGCTATGGTAACCTTTTATGTTCTTTTCAGTATCATCAATTATCAATTATCAATTATGAGCCATATCAGAGATTCTGAAAACTGCAAAGATCGAGCCACAGTTTGGCAGCTTTTAAATGTGACATTATGGATGTGTGAGATTTTTATATATATATATATATTTTTTTTTTTCTCTTTTTTTACATGTTTTTTATATTTTTGTATTCATGCAATTCTATAACAAATAAAGATGTAACATGTTGACAGAAATAGTCAGTAAACACTCTTTACTGGTCGCCTTGTTTGTAAATCATTGCGTATTAAAAGTTTAGAGAAGCAGTAAAACATCTTAGCAGTGGTTCATTTATTTAGTTCAAAAACCTCAGCTAAAACAAACATAGGCTAGTGTATCTCACTGAGGCTGGTTTCAGATTACCTCTGTGGAAAATGCAAAATATAAAACATTTCTTTAACAGAATACATATGGGTCTGATAATAATACTGTAGTCTTGTATAGGGATGTTATGGGAAAGCTAACCATTTCCAGATTGTGTCACAGTAATTTTATTGTATTTATTTATTTGACAAGGACAGTAAAACATTGGCACCATAAGAACATTTTGAGCCCCGTTACATTTGAATGGGAACAAATTAACTATGAGGTGAGTGTGTGAGTTGCCAGTTTGCGTGCACATAAATCTGCTTGGGACTTCACAGTTTAGAGTTGCGGGTCAGGTCCAGTTCTCATGAATTATAAATGACATTTGATTGAAAACAGTTGTTTGGACAGTTACAGCAGTTGTTCAGTGATCTTTGAAGGAATCAAACATATTTATAAAGTGACCATACAAAACTGACATGAACAGAGGTGCAAACAGCGCTAGAAACTATAAACAAAGAGCACATTTTCAGTTATTCAGTTGCCTAAGTGAAACTAAAGGGCTTTCTTTACTCTCTTCTCTTTAAACAGAAAAGCATCTACTTCTTTTGCATATTTTTTTTATTTTAACTTATCACTTTAACCCTGATGCCGTCAGGTTTAAAATGCCTGGACAGTGTGAGGCTGTCATCTCACAGATGTTACCTATAACTTCACCTTGTGATCTTCATGAATATAGATATGTTTAAAGCCACACTGTGGAATATTATTGGTAAAGCAATAACATCACCATAGAGACAAGCAGATGGCCAACCCTCCACCAGAAAATGTACAAACTGTTCCTTAAAAGACACCCTTAAATGTTGATCAGTTCTCAAAGTAATTTGTGCAGTTAAAGGTTTACGGTTCATTACATCTTCTTTCTCTGGGCCGTTACACAATGAGCGGCAACAATAATGGACAATATGTACAGCATAAAGAGACTGCTCATGCACAGACAATGTAAATATAGGCTTATGCTTGCTCAAGGTACTAACAACATCCAAGCAGACCTTTACTTATATTTAGCAATAAGCCCTTTTAGAAGTAAAGAATGAAAATCATATTTACGGTAAGACAAAGCGGTTTCAAAGAAGGTTGAATGTTGCAACACTTTTTATACATGTTTTATGATGTGAACTGATATGTCTCATCTCCACTTCTGTGCTCAATGTGCCAAGTGCAATTAAAAACAAATTCAAACTTGCAGCTCCATCAGCGCTGGCCCCGGCTGCAGTCTCGGGGGCAAGGCCACAGCTAAAGAATGAATTGTTTATATAACATTTGGGAAACGAGAGTGAACACTGAAAATGTGCCCCTGCATGGACAAGGAGGAAAATCCAATTTTCATATCACATGGCTGTATGCTGAGATTTAGGACTAAAAACTAAACTACTTTGTGAATGTTTCTGATTAGTGGTTCTTGTGGTAAGACATGCTTTTTTTGGAGAAACTATACAAAACAATACAAAAAAGAAAAAGAAGAAATAGTGCTTAGACATGCTTGACTATATCCTTTTATAATAACTTTAAGAGCTCTGAACAATCAAAAAAAAAAAAAAAAAGAAATTTCCATACTACACCTTGTATTATGCTGATCCAAAAGTAAAACGGAATATAAATAAAATATCTGAGCGTAATGTCAAATGATATATTAGAGTCTTTTAAAATATATTTTGTTATTTGTACACATTTTTGCTTATCTAATTGCATAAACATTATTAGATTACTGTGCAATAAGCTTTATTGTGTAAGAACATTGAACAGTACAGACGTCTTGGATCCGAACATTGATAATCGGCTTGTGCCACACACTGAGAGCATTCTTCATCTGGGTGCATGCTGGGGAAATTACCACTGGTTTTATATCAGTACCATTTGCAATTAGATTAGCAGTGTTGTATTCTCACACATTATTCACACACCACTAGATGCTATCTATGTTATTTCTGTCTGATAGTGTACCAGATTTGGTCTGACAGACCAGAGACCACAGGCAAATCTGAACAAAGGCCAGGGGAGGGTTTCACATCTGCCATTTACAGGTAAAGAAAATCAACACATTTACAGATGGTAGCTTTAAAGAAGACCTATTGTGCTTGAGTCTGCTATATAGCTATAATCTACAACACCCAGGGATCATTATGTTATAATTTTAATTTAATAACTTCATAAAAAAAAGAAACAAGTCCACTTACTTCTGCGTTAGAAAACTGTGGTGCCCAATGGAAAAATGGCGTTGCCATAAACATCATTACAACAAAGGGCCATGAAGCTGTCAGCCCCTCCTGTGGATAGCTGCACATCATGGCAGCGAGCAGCAGATTTTTTTCATTTCTGCCAAAATTACCACATGACACTGCAGAATTCTACGTGTATCACAGATTAAGAAAATTAAATTGGAGAAGTAAGTACAGAGCAGTGGATGTATGTTGGTGGCAGTGAAAATAGGAGTTGATCTGTAATATGGCAATAAAGCTCAACCATGCACGGATCACTCCAAATACAACTTTGAGAGGGGAAATGAGAATGGAAAACAACTATAACATGGTGAAAATAAGTCAGCTTTAAATAAAGTTTAAACACAAATGTTTACACAAGGTGTTTACAGGAACAGCTAAACAGGCTTCATGCAGTAACATTCTGTGAGACTCATTAAGTTGGTTACTGCTTTCTCTCACTTTTACAAAGGCCAAAAATTACCATAATTCATCATTGGTTTTTCATCTTTTGTAAATAAATGGAGCATGCAAAAGATATATCAAAATCAATGAACCATTTGTGTGAATCATTACAGAATCCAAAAAAATCTTGCAAATGTTTTTATTTACAACTTCAAATGCAGTAAAAATTAAATACAGGCCAAATGTAAAACAAGCCAAGTCTGTGTGTAAAAGAAATTTGGAGAATTTGCAAATAATTGATATGGTGAATCCTACTTAAAGGCAGTTGATGCATTGTTTTAAAGCACCAAAAGCTTTAGAAAGTCCATAGTCGGTTGTATATGGATAAATACATGTTCATTTTGTTGTAGCAGCATGACTAAAGTGCACATCCCCATAAGGATTAGCCTTAAATTCACTGGGAAATTGATCCTTTAAGTAAGCAGGATGAAGATGCTTGTGCCATACACTGATGAATGAAGTGCGTCAGAGCCCATTGTGCTGAGGCTGTCTCTGCTGATGTCAAAGCTATTACAAAGACGAACAGCTTTAGGCTGAGTTTGGGACGGGCCAAAACCTGTTACATAACCCTCAATATTCCAAGATTTTACTGTTAAAGGTGCACTATGTAACATTTCTGCTGGAAGATCTACCTGCTTATTTTCATGATGTTATTGCTTTGTTTTGAAGGTTATTAAGTAATGTGTTATACTTATCCATCTCAGTGGAGAAGGCCAAGTTACAAGTCAAATCTCTACAAGAATTTCCCCTTGGGGATGAATAAAAGTAAACCTGATTCTGAAGTGCAACCAAAATTCGTGCTAAAATAAATAATAATAATAATTACAGGAATGGGAAACAAGTTGACTTGAGGTACTTCTTACATTCCTTAACACATTTCTGTATATAAGCTTATAAACATTCACCAGCTTGAGTGGGACTTATTGGTTGCTATGGTTCAGAGAAGTTGCAGGAGTAATCATATACTCAACATATTTACTGGATGAGGAGGTGTGGGAATGGGGTCGAATGTTATGGATTTAATTGTGGTAGCATGCTAAAAAGAAGAGGTTGTATTTTGCATGTATTATTTTTCACAGTGACAAATGGTAAAGTGCGGTAGTTGATTTTTATAGAATAACACATACAGCTGATGGATTGTGCTTGTCTAAAGAAGTCATGGACCACTTCCTCTGCCTCCTGTACTCATTTGGATGGAGTTTTGTGTACCCCACGGCCTCCACTGTCCTTCTCTTTTGTACCTGATGAAGCAAGATCCGGTAAATACCAGTTAAGGGGCTCCTACTGTCCGAGCAGGGGTTATTCTGAAAATGAACTGCCCCAATCCCCAAATCTGACAACAAGTGTTTAACTTCCTGCTCCTCTGCACACAAGGCAGAGTTAGCCTGACCAAAGTGAATAGGACAGAGGGGTAATATGGCAAATGGGAGTGGGCATTCAATTTCACATAGCCAAGGACCGTTAAGAACCTGCTCTATGGGGGTCCGGTCACTGGGCACTGGTTGAAGCATGCCTTTAATCATAGCCTGGCACTCATCTGAGACATATTCTGGGATGCTGTACACCCCTTGGAGGATGCTGCGCTTCAGTCGACTCATATTGTCTCCGAAGAAGGGCACTGTGGCAGTTACCATGAAGTACAGGAGGATGCCCAGAGCCCAAATGTCTGAATATCTGCCAATGTAGCCCTTGTCTTTAAACAGTTCTGGGGCAGCATACGGAGGAGAGCCACAGAAGCTGTTGAGAAGCTCGTGAGGACTGCTCTCAACGCTGAATCCAAAGTCGCCCACTTTGACGCAGTGGCTGGTGGTATAGAAAACGTTCTCAGGCTTGAGGTCTCTGTGCACAATGTTATTCTCATGCTGAAAAACAAATAATATTTTCACAGGCCTATGTGACAGTGCCAACAAAAACAAGCCAGTTCATTAGTTATAATACACAAATAGATCATTTTCAGGCAGACACTGACTCACTCTTGGATCTTCACGTTTTACTAGTGTGTGTTTCTTCTATGAAGATATGTAGTACTTGAGTAACTGTTTGTGTTTTAATTTAAACTTTAATCTTTTGTAAGGTTGTAAAGTGCTATATAAATAGAATTTCAACTAATCATTTCTAATAAAACCGTGCTAAATTTGATACCATAAATCAGAAGGTAGAGCTACCTGTTTAACATGTCACATTAAGTGCCTGCTTGGAATGAAAATTTATCTCAGTGATTAAGATGAGTGAGTAAGATGTACATTTAAAGGTGCACTATGTAACTTTTTGGTGAAGGGTTTGCCACCTGCTGGTCTCCATGGAAATGTTGCATTG
The DNA here is from genome assembly GCA_034769755.1 of Odontamblyopus lacepedii. Taxonomy (NCBI): domain Eukaryota; kingdom Metazoa; phylum Chordata; class Actinopteri; order Gobiiformes; family Gobiidae; genus Odontamblyopus; species Odontamblyopus lacepedii. Next base: position 22,198,781 of record CM068350.1, on the reverse strand, counting down.
CATGAGATGCTCTCCAGTGTGGTATCAAACATATTTATCCCATGGGGACAAGGAGGTGACACCACCAAACCAAGTTACAGGTCAGATCTATGGATATGCGACATCATAGTAAGAATGCATGTTTGTCAAGGTATTTTGGACTAGTAAAAACGTGCAATTGAATAAATTGGAGATGCATATGTTTAATGCCACACTGTGTGATATTCCAGTCAATGCCATAACATCTCCATGAAGACATGCCAATTTCAGACTCTCCAAGTTACATCATGTACCTTTGACTCACACACAATGTAATGGTTATGCAACTTGAGTAATGAAATATGTTACTGATGCTATGAAACAAAGTTGCACTCTGTTTTCAGATGTGTTCAAAAGCTTTCTATAATTGCACAGATGAGGGTCACACAGTTATAAAAGTGAGAGAGCTTGTGTAGCCTGCAGGGATTAGGACCTGACTGCTGCTCACCATGTGCTTGACAGCAGACACCACTTGTGCAAAGATCATCTTGGATTCGAGGTTGTTCAGTCGCCCCCTGCTGGTGACTTTGGAGAACAGATCCCCCCCACTGCCATACTCCATCACCAAATACAACTTCCTGCTGGTCTCTATCACTTCATAGAGACGCACTATGTTTGGGTGGCACAGTTTCTCCATACAGCTGACCTCAGAAGACACATAGGGCTGACTCTTCTTGTCCAGACGCATCTTATCCATAATTTTGACTGCAACTCTCTCTGTACATTTGGGAGAAAAGTTTAAAGAAATAGTCAGTTCTTGGGAAAATTATATACGACATAATATATGGAATAAAAAATAGTCCTGCACTTTGTCACTTGAACATCAACCGTTTTGCACAGATACTGTTGATACTTAAAAACCATAACATATAATGTATTAAATATCGCTGCGCATGAAGTAAAAATGTAGTATACAGTATATTATTGGTTATATTTCATTTTCATGCATCTTAAACATTTCACAAGTTTTAAACAACAAATTATATAAAGGCCACTACTAAATCATCATCAGTATGTATTATCAGTACATTTGCATTATAAGCCCATGTTTTGCATTTCCATATCCTGACCTTTTGTGATGGCATGGATCCCCAGTCGAACATTAGAAAAGTTCCCGTGTCCGACTTCCCCTCGCAGCTCATAAAATCCAATGCGTCGTCCCAAAATGGTTTCGTTGGAGATCTTCTCATTATGAGCCAGGTCATAGACCGCCTGCTCAAACGGAGATTGCCTCATTCTGTCCACCTCTGTGAGCCATGACACTGCCCCCACCACACCTGGCGGGGATGGTCTGGTACAGTTATCCACCTTCACTGATTCCCCTTTGGGTTTCCTGGGGGTCTTCTGCTTGGACCATAGTTGCTGTGGGAAGGCTGGAAAGAAACAGGTTTGTTCAGGAGTTAGCAGGCGGCTGTACACTGTGTTATGTGCAGGGCTGAGGGGCAAAGGCTTAAACATAAAGTAAAGGGCTGATGGATAAGTGGATTGACCTCATGTTAACTCCTTGCACTATATGTGGCCCACTCACTCACTCTTTTAAGTCTCACAGTGGATAAACTGGGTAACATCTTAAATACATAAACCTCTGACTGTCTATAAATACACCAAGAATTATAAAAGGATTAATCATTGACTTTACAACCTCATTACACAACACAGTAAAAAAAAAAACAAAAAAAACATGATGATGTAGTGTAATAATACAACATCAACTTCTGCTTTTGGAAATATTTCATCACAGTGTGTTTCAGAAAACAATTATACATAAATATTTAAAGGACTATTTATCATTTAATATGTGAAAGCTGGTACAATATTTAGGGGGTCGTTATCTATTGTGTATACGTTTTCTTTGCACTACTGAGAAATTGTTGGTTATTTTTGGGCTGTATGGTAAGATTTAAGCCATAAACAGTTGAATTAATAACTTTACCTCAGTCATATATGGTACTTAAAAAGGTTATTGTGACAGGCCTATAAAAGTTATAGAGAGGAAAGGCTTCTCAGTTTTGGGAAGTTATTGAATCTGTCTCTATTATTGAGCCATTTTATTGCAATGAATGAATGTAAAATTATCTATGTATCTTTTAGTTAACAGAGAATACCTGAAAAAACATGTGTACTAGTCCTGGCAATCCGGTTAGACAAAAACAGGAAATACCAAACTTTCCTGTCATTCAGATTTTAAAATAAAGGTCAAAAATCATGAGACTAAGCATGTCATTTTTAGAATGATCTGGAAACTGACAGGGGATCTTTTTTATCAGGGTCAAAGGTCAAATAATGCTATTTTCACATAGCAAATTGGAAACTTTTGATAAACAAGTTAAAGGTTAAATGTTGCTCTTGGGACAATGACTGACTTGGCCAAAATAGTCTTGGCTTTAGCTCACTCCTCAAAGTGGTGTGGATTAGCTTCTTTTAGAGACAGTATTAGTGGGTCACTAATGGATTTACACAGCATTTTTACAGCATCAGACAGTCTACACTTTCAAACTAATTTTCAACAGATAAAGTACTCCATAACTTGACTTTGCTATTTCTTTTTCTTTAATGTGATGCTTTTCCTTTTTCTTATGCTCCTTTAACCTATAGAGTTGTGAAATTTAAATAGATTTTTACATCTGTATTTATATTATAGGCCTATTTATTAATATAATAAAGTACTTCTCTTGGCGTGAGATTAAAAATACATAGAAGCATAAACACTTACCTGGCAGATGTTGGTCCTTCATATCCGTCCGTCTGTGTGCAGGCCTGATGGTGACTGAGCATCTCAATCTAGTCTCAGAGCTCTCAATCCTATTAACACAAGCTGACGTCTCATTAGATAGAGCAACAGTAAGATATGATGGAAATGCTGCACACACGCTTTTAAAAATAAGTCTTAGGACAGCATATATTTTACAATTTAAACTATTCATTAACTAAATATAAATATCTAAATTTTGTGAATTCTCCCAATGCTGAAGGTGCACTGTGTAGCTTTTCTGGCAGGGGATCAGCCACCTTCTTATCTCCACGAATGACAATGAACTTGGTCTGGGCCATCACCTGCATTTCTCCATAGACAGTGTTTGGAAGTAACTGAACACATGTACAGAGAATACTTATTTCAAATACTAATTTTGAGTAACTGTATTCAGGTAGCCTACAGTTACTCTTTCATTTGGTGGTATTTCCTACAATCAAAGGAATACAAGCCTACAATTTAAGCTTCAAACTGGGCAAAATTAATGGAAAAAACCCACACACACAAAGCACCGCTCTGGTTGTGAATGCATGTGGGATTTTTCCTTTTGCAGTCAGTGATAGGAAATGCATAACAAACATTACATTGTTTGTTCTGCTATGCTGCGTTTTTACACTATAATTTAATTGCAACTATGTAAAAGTATTCTAAGTAGTATTCAAAATGCAGTACTCTGAATGGCCCATGTATCAGAATACATTTAAAAAATGCATGTTAATTTATTTTAATGTCTTGTTTAGTGATGTCTTCCCATCACTGAAGATAGCTGCATTAATGCCACTGTGTGGAACATTCTAAGTTAAGCAACTCCATGGAGGCAAGAAGGGAATGGGACACTTTCCCGGAAAAGCTATATATTGCACTTTTACTATTTTTATTATATGAGGTAGAATAGGCTTTGTGAATGAAAATTTGACTGGCAATTAACATATAAAACCAAATACTATACCATGAAAACCCAGAGTTGTGATTTAAAGGTCCTATATTACTCAAAATGGATTCTTGTGAGCTTTAAGTCATGTTACAATGTTGTTCACCTCATCAAAAACATACGTGGAGCTGTGTTTTGTTTCATTCACACATGTTTGAGTAATCCTGTTTATTAGTTTGTCTACACTGCCAAAGCCCAAAATGCTCTGTTTAACTTTGTGATGTCATGTAGTGGTAGTTTTCAAGATAACAGTTACCTTTTATCTTCAGTTCAGTAGAGATGGACCATTCCAGGGCTAAAATCATCCAAATTCTCCTAGTGAAGGTGTATGGAGTTTAAAATTACAGTGGAGCATTTCCTCTATTACCATACTCTTACTTACCGTACTCATACTTAAGAGAAGAATTAAAGAGAAGAATTGAACAAAACAAAACCGTGTATTTTTTTTTTAGAAGGAAACAACATTATAACATAGATCAGAAAATAGTGTAATATGAGCCCTATAACCCAATTCTTTGATGAACAACCAATGAATAGACCTATATCAACTTACAAGGGCCTAGAAGATTTGAAATATAGCCTATAATACAACATACTGTCAATGGATTTGGATACAACTTAAGGCGCACATTCCAGTCTCCAGTCTAAGAGCTTTTAAACCTTAGATGAGTTCATGTACGCGCAAAGATGCTGCTGATGCCTGTGTAGTCTGCTGATCAGTACTGCCCTACAAAGGCAGAACGCTGCAACATCATGCTTGGTCAAAAAGGAGTTACTGTCATTTTGGGGGTATTTGAGAACTCTTTTTTCATGTGATTAAATATCGTCAAAAATATTGAGCTCAAAATTGACCTTTGACTAGGGTGACCAGAATTTAAAAATCAAAAACTGGGACACTCTCGGTTTGGGGTGGTTGGTAATAAGAAAATTGTGAAACGAGTGCGTAATTATAGCAACTAGTTTTTAGTCATTTTGGGAGCCCTACCTATTATACTTTCATTTTTTTTCAGTTTACACTCTGGCGAGTTAGGTTTTTTGCTTTTGTAGGGCAGAGTAACATCGTGGGGGATGGAGACCTCGTCCAATCACATTTCTCCACAAACTTGGCGGGAGAGAAGGGGCGGGGTTTGACAGAGGCTAGCCAATCAACGCACCCATTTCACAAAACCCGGAAGCACATGCTGCGCGTAGTGCTGCTGTTGTTGCTAATTCTGACATGTACATAAATAAACACTTAATTTCGTTTATTATTAAAGTTGTAATTTGCTGAATAGACCTTCGCGAATAATGGCAGCTACGTTGGCGTCGCCTGTGCCCTCCGCGGAACATGAAGCGGAGCGGTGCGGGACCGAGGAGGAGATCCGCGGGGCCGAGGCGGAGGGAGAGGGCAGCCCGCCGCAGACAGGACCAGGGCCCGTGTCCGCCTGCAGCAACAACCGCCTATCCAAACTCCCTCTGGCTCGAATCAAGGCTCTGATGAAGACGGACCCAGACGTGTCTCTGGCCAGCCAGGAGTCTGTGTTCATCATCGCAAAAGCCACGGTAATAATGACAGTGTAATGCATGTGTTGGCTTAGCAAAATAGTAGATTTGTGTGGGGGAAATGTTCCTGTGGGCTTAAATGTTATAGCAAGCGTTATGTGAGGAGGACTAGTGCAACAAACACGTTCACAACAATGACATTAACCCACTTACTCTCCTCCACCAGTTGGGGTCTCCACCTACCCCTGTGAACTCAACTAAACTACTTCTTAAATCAGAAGCTATATTCAGTGTCGTAGTTATGAAACATATCATATCTGACAGTGTGTTTGTAATCGTGTATTTTTTTTTTTTTTTTTTTTAAATATATACAGGAGTTGTTTGTTGAGATGATTGCCAAAGATGCCATGGTGTACGCCCAACAAGGAAAGCGCAAAACTTTACAGAGAAAAGACTTGGGTAAGTTTATATTTTGCTCTTTAATATGCTTCACTTCACCAGCCCAGAAGTGTATTTCTATTTTTTTATTTTTTATTTTTTACAAATGTCTCTCTTCTCTTTTTAGACAATGCAATAGAGGCTATAGATGAGTTTGCATTTCTTGAAGGTAAATTCTGCTTTATTCACTAATCATTTAGGATTAATATTAATTGATTCATTCACTTCCAATACAAATGTTTTTGAAATATACATGTGTAAAGTGAGATGTTCCTGTTAATATGGCCACAATCAGTATATCTTGTTTTGTTCTGGCATAATAATAGGTCACCTTGGTTTCTAGTCAAATTAATTCTTCTAATGTTTTGCAGGCACATTAGACTGAACACCGTGAAAAGACGAGGCCAGCAGTTTTTTCTTGGGATACAAACCTGCATTGTCCTTTTCAAGTATTGTTCTCAGTCCGACTACACCAATTTTATATTAAAGTAATGGCAAATTTGTAAATGTTTGTAAATATTTGTTTAATACTGAATTACTGTATAATTTAATAAACTGAAGAATGTTTTTATTTACTTGCGTTAATGGTTAAAACTATAACGATTATGTAAACACCGCTGTCCAAGGTCCTGATTCTGTACCTCCACGGGGCAGGAGCTGTGCAGCATATTCAGCAGAGGCACATATATAGAACCTTAAATAACACTGAACCATATGTGACAATTTAAAGTTAGTGTATGTTCACCACACTCCTCTGATAGATTCCCCAGTTACTCCTTTACACGTTCAAGTAGATGTGTCTGAATCAGCCACTGTCACAATGTGTTACAGCAATTAATAACAAGCTTGTGTCTTCAAGGCAACATAAAGGCTGCACTGTAATATATAAATGTGCTACTGAGCTTGTTAAACATCGTGTACCACCTATGGAAAAAAAAATCTTTGAGTACTGTAAGAGTTAAACAGGGCTATTCCAAGTCTAAATCAGACAAAATTGTCTCTAAATTAGGACTGCAGCTTTGCAACAGTAGTTCTGACCAAGAACTTTACCCAAAGAAGGAGAAAATGTGGAAAAATATGACTATTACTAATGAGAACCTTAATGGACCTTGCACACCACCAGAAAGGCATTCTGCTGTGCTCTGTCCTTAACTATGGCCCTCCATAACATAATTCTCAAATGGTTCTCTTCTAGAACAAACATGGCAACATTTTTCATATATTAGCATGCAAATAAAACAGGCACACACAATATAACTTAATAGGCGATGCATGAGAGATTAAACAGGTTTCCCTCAGACATGTGTACTGTTCTGCCTGGATTAGTATCTAGTTTCTTACTCCAGACACATTCAGGACCCTTGAGCTTTTACTGCATGGATTTATAAATAAATGTTTGAGTGAGTTCGGTCTGATTTTCTGGGTGTAGTGTTTCAACGACTAGTGAAACGAAACGGTGAGAAGCACAGATGTTTGGGTCCAGAACAGCGTCAGTCAACTCCCTGTAGAGGAATGCCCCATTGGCACGAGGAACAAGCAGTCCTCAAAACTAATAAAATCTAATAACGTGCCAGACAAGCGAGCATGTTTTATTTCCAGAGTCAATGAAGAAATGCCATTAGAAAATCCCATGCAGATGAATCAGGAGTTCTCCTTGGACCCATTGCCCGGAGTATAAGCAGTAAATCTGGGAGTGGTTGGCATTGCTCTTATTTTCATTCCTAATTGACTGCTAAGACAATCTATTACTATTAAGTTTGAAAGAATTACAAACAACTTAACTTTCTGGTGGAGGGCACACCACCTGCTCATGTCTACAAAGATGGAACTGCTTGGTATGTATGCCTGTCACGATAGCAAATTTTTAAACTTGATATATTGTTACAGAGATATAATGTGATAAATGATAATACTAAAACTACTTTGTGCCACTGATACAATAACAATAATGCAAGATAATTCAAGTAAATGATTTTTAAATAAACAGAATTAAGAGCTGCACCAAATAATAGCCATAGAAAAAAACAATTAGCCATAGAAAACACTTATTCAACATTTTACAGCTCAAAGCTTGCAAAAAAATTGTACACATGATAAATATTGAGCTTCAGAATATATTTTTACAGCTATTATATATTGGACGATAAGACGATATATTAATTATTGTGACAGGCCTATTACTATGTTCCACGGTGGCATTTATTAAATTATAGTTGTTTCTATTTCTTTGCACTCTTACTGATGTCACCTGCCCACAGCTCTAACCTTTAACTGTATGTCTCTAGAGTGATAGATAAGTTTAATGCCATACTGTGGAACATTCCAGGCAAAGCAATAACATCTCCATAGAGACAAGGAGGTGGTAGACCAGAAAAGTTACATAGTGCACCTTTAAAATGCAGATAAGTTCTTTTTGCTTCATACTGCAAAGTATTATTTATGTTATACTTGTGAAAACATTCTATTGTGATAGTTGGTTTTATTTGATGTGACAAGAAACTACTCTCATTGAAGACAGATATCCAGGGGCACATGTCTCTACCCCGGTCACTAGATTTCACTTAAGTTCCAGAAATTTGTAGCTGGTGTTTCTGATCAAAGATTTGTTAATGAGAGTGTACACCTTGACACTAAGGATTTAATCACACAGAGATATTCAGAAAATGCATCTGACTGGAGCGGACGGTAGTCATGGGGAAGGTATGTTTTTGCAGCTGAGATTCCAACCTGATTCTTGGGTCAAATTCTTGAACAGTAACTCCACCCCCAACACACAGACACACATGTTGTGTTTCCATGTGTCTCCAGTGCATTACTGTGTTACAAGTTTATATTATGATAAACTATATGGTAATTTGAAATGTCTTTTGCTTTCTTGTACGTGTGTTATGCTACTAATTATTAGGACAGTATAAATTAAACACTCCATTTTGGTTTGACTTCAAATAAAAATAAATAAATAAATCTATGTAGATATTACACTATTAGAGTAACAACTATGTGGTTAAACTGAGTCTCTGCTCTTCTTGCCAAGTGGAAATCATCTCTAAACATGTTTTTATAATGTATGAGCATGAAGAAGAAACAATTAGTAAAATCTCATCAGTAATCTAAAAAAACAACCTAAACCTGATGCAATGCAAATGTGAAATGACCAAATTTGCAGTGAGGGAATGCATAATTAAAATAGGAGAGGCCCATCAGATCCTTGTAGACCAGCAAGTTAAATTTGGCCAATTATTTGTTCTGTGATTTTGGGAATGTATGTATAGGAATGTTGCCTCAGACTGGGTTTGATTTCCCATGCTGGTGTTGCAGTAGATGATGCAGTAAATGAGAAGCAGGATTGTGAAATGCACAAAGCTTGGTGTTTCAAGTGAAAACTGAAAAAAGCTGAAAATATGTGAGAAGTGAGATGTGTGAGAAGAATTGAAGAAGATAATGAGGGAGGGAGTTAAGTTGAGATCCAGTGAAATGGATCAACAAAGGGAGGGGAGGGTGCGACGGTGAGACGGAGCAGAGTGAGATGGGCAGGGAGGTATAAAGAGGCGGCCATAGAGGGAGAGGTGACACACAGCTCTGTCCTCGGTGCCAGACTAAACCATGCTCGCCATGCTGCAGATGTGGACTCTCCTCACACTGGCGCTCTTCCTCCTCACATCTGTTCAAGGTACGACTCTGCTCCTCTTTATGTGCGCATTCTCTGCAGGTGAGCTGTGCTGCCCTGCAAAGACAGACAGGCTAGCAGAAGGGAGACAGGCATGGATGTAAACACAGAGATGGTGCCTCACTCTGCTTCTAACACTTGATATATACACATGATTAGCATATAAAACAGACAGCACAAAGCAGCTCTGTCTTTCTAGTGCATGTATTGTTCTGCCTGCTTGCACCACACTTTAAAGTGTTTATACAAACGCTGTGATAACATGCCATGGCACACCCACTCCTCACTCTTCCTCCTTCTCTCACTTTCTCTGGCATGGCACTGAGCAGTGGGACACACTGGGATACTCGTGCAATTCTTCTGAAATTCTTTCATGTGCCTTTGTGTAATATGTGTGTATTTAAAAGGGAATGCAGTTTTGGAGAGGAGCTCACATTCCAGTGACTTCATATGTTTTGTGAAAATAGGATTAACTTTATATTTCATCAGATCAGACTTGATTTACAGTTTTACTTCAGAGTTCTTATTTGAACTAGCTTGGCCTACATTGTCCAGTAAATGCTTTAATAGATTGGTCAGGTCAGGTGTTCCCAAAGGCAATATATATGCTTCAATCCCTTTCCAGTTTGAGTGTTTTTCAAAAACATTATGCATGATGACAGTTCATGGTTACAGGTTAAAAAATTACAAGCCACTGAACTCCTTGTTCAAGACCCAAGCCTAAATAAATGTTGGTGCATCAAGTGTAAAACTTCCCAAATCAATGAAAATCCCTACTCACAGGGGGCAGATCATTGGCTTTGGCAACCAGCCCCAAGACTGAATAAAGTGTGTGAATATAAATACAAAGTGAATGCATTTGCTTTCCAGGTAACGGTGTGCAGATGCAGAGGGATGTGCAGTGCTGCATGTTGTACTCCCAGGGCAAGGTGCGGACCAAAGACGTGCTGCGGTTCGAGGTGCAGACAGAGGGGCCGGACTGCAACATACAAGCCATCATGCAAGTATTCCAAGTATCCACTCCTGGAGCTTCAGAGCTGTACGACCATCTGCAGGCATGGAAACTATGCCTCTCTCGTTACATGAGGCGGAGGGCAGAGCCACGGCCGACAGGCATTGTCATCTTTCCAGGTCATGTTGTTACGGCAGGGCTCCAAGCTGTAATTTGCCAGGGAAGTAAGAAAGCAAATATGTGGGAATAACAAGTCATCTGAAAGTACCTTATGAGCCAGCTGAGCCCCGCCATGCACTGCCCTGTCAGGCTGAACAGCAGGGTTTAGTTAAGCAAACCATTGTGCACTCACATACCTATTGTTTTCAGCAGCCCAGGGAAATCTGATGTAGCTGGGGAATGCAGGAGTTTTATTTGGCCAAGTTAACGACATCAAATAGTTGTAGATGTAGGGATTCTTTCTATTTGAACACATTTTGATTTGTTTGTGAGTGTGTGAAATATGACTTTCTCTTTTGGTGTGTAATTCCCACCATCTATTTGTTTTGTTTGTAGTCTCTACACAAAGAAGGCAGTGAAATGTGCTGATCCCAGAGATCGTAAAGTGAAGAGGCTGCTCCGGAAACTGATGCTGAGACAGAGGACCAAGGCCCATCGAACCATGTGGCTGCTCCCCCATGACAACCTGCCGGTCATGACAGAGGTACACTACAGTGCATTTACATAAGAGAGGGTGTAATTATTCCCAAAATGATAAAAATGCATATATATATGATCTGAGATATATAAGAAGTTAAAGCATAGATACAGTAAGTTTACATGATCTAACTCCATCCATCCATCTATCTTCTCCTGCTTAATCCAGCTGGGTCGCGGGGGCAGTTTGCTGCCCAATTCTCATAGCACCTGACCCCCTATGATCTAACTCCAACATCACATAATAACAGCTGTGATGCAGGAATAAAGGCTTCACAGAGAGTTATGATTTGACAGTCATTTGTATTAGTTTATATTTGTCTATGACCATTGCCCTGCTCAAATAGCATCACTGTACTGTAGGAGAAACAGGAGAATAACTGGGCTGGTCTCAACGTGGAGTGAAGGAACAAAGAAAAGTGGACCTATATAGTCATAAGTAAGTTCAAATCCCACACTATTAAACACATCACACACATTGTTATATTCCTCTCACAATCCTTTCTTCCCAGGCCAAGTAAACTGTCAGCAGCTCGTCATTCTTACACAGCGGGCTTTGGCTGACCCTTCAGTTGTATTGTGTCAGTCTACTCTCTCCATCTCCCTGGGATCAGACCTGGGCAGCAATAGCACATTTAAAATGATATACATATTTATACATGGACTGCGCTTTCTATCCAAATCATGTGGCTGTACCTCCACATTAGAGTGATGTAAGTTTGACATATGGCGTATACTGTTATTTGCCAGCCGTTCTGGGAGTGACTGTTATATCTGATGTGTACTACTCTATGATTAATTGTGATTGACAATATATTTTATGTCAGTAATGTGCAAAAACACCGTACACAGTGTTTTGGAGATATTCTGTCTCTGTAATGATTTGCACCTATTTTTGTACAATCTTTCTTTTGTTCAGGCTGATACATGACTGTTCAGTGGGTGATAATGGACAATAGTCTTCACCTGCTTCTCTGCGTTTCTTGGACTGTTTGTAAAATATACATCTGCAAAGCATTGTAATCATACAGCCCTCATCTCAGGCTTCGACTGCAGATTTCAACATTACAATAGTCAGAGAATAAACTATGCCAAAGTTTAAATAATCTGATTCACAAAACGACCTGGCTTTTCAAACCAAGAGGGCTCAAATGTGTGTCTGACACACTGTTGTTGTACTGGGAAAGACTGCACTGTCTGTTACACCTGTATCTGAAGTGAACTCTTTTATAAACTAATCTAAAAAATGCTTCCTCGACCCATTCTGTTCATTAAGTAGTGATGTTTCATACAAATCTTCTGTGTATGTAAAGTAATCATGTTTGGTAAAACATATTGTCAACAATGTTCTCCACTAGGGGTAGCCACAAACACAAGAATGTGATTTAAATTCCTGAGACGTTTATTTGTCCAATTTCAAATCTTCCATCTAAAAATTATAAGCACTCAAATAAAAGTTCAATAAACAAATATAAGTTCAATAACTGGTTACTCTCAGAATAGTTTCTAATCCATCTCTAACAGTCAACATCAAAAAAATTACAATAATTGCACATACATAATTTTTCACATTTTACAAAAACAAACAAACACAAAAACAAAACAAAAACAAATGAACATTCACAGCAGCGGTGGGCTAAAGAAAAATCAGTAGATCAATAAAAAAGTCTTTACTAGAATAAATATTCTGCATAGCAAAATCATGCTATCCCATTAAAAACAAAGCCAAAGCACCAACTATAATGAAAAATAAAATAAGGAAGTATTTAACCAATATTTACTGATACTGAACGAATAAATCAGCATTAAAGGCCTTTCATTAACAGTCAATACATTCAAATAGTACAGTGCAGGCAAACTTCAATAACAAAACTATTACATTTTATATACTGGACCAAATATTATATTTACACCGATATGTTCAACAGTGTACTCACTGTAGTGCTCTACAGGTCTACAGTACGATAGAGGTAGTCAACACTGGCTGAACTCAGGTTCTAAATGTTGTTAAGATACAACTACAAACATCACCTGTTTTTAAATAGGCTTTGTAGATACATTCAAACAAGTACTGTTATGGCAAGAAATTACGTAAACAGTATCATTGCCTACTCTAGAAAAAAACAAAATGTTTCACTTCAGCAACACAAAAGGCTTCTATTCTAATATTTAAAAACACAAATATGATAAGGATATGATAAGGCAGCCACCTGTGTGTCCTTTGACATGCGTATATCTGATCATACATATGGATAAGAAAGCTAACTGGACTGAGGACCAGTTTTGAAAAAAGTTGTGAAAAGCTTAAAAGGTAATTACAGGCATATAAATACAAATACTAATGATTTATTTTGACAACTACACAGACAATACTAACTTGAATATGTTTAATGGACAGCTAAGATATGTCATTCTTACTATGGCAGTGATGTAGCTGGTTTTAATCTTAAGTGTTTGGTGTAGTCCTTACATGGGCGTCTCACTGTTGTGGTGGTTTACTGTGTCGCTGTCCTGGCAGATGAGCTGGTAGGGCTTCTCATTCACTTCAGTCACAGAGTTGCGCCCATCAGGATCCTGATTCTGCAGCTCGTCTCGTGATAGGTGCTCCACGATGCCAGCCCCCAGAGAGTCCCCCAGCACATTGGTAGTGGTACGTAGCCGGTCCCTGTCAGTGACATCAGAGAGGAATGAGAAGCCCAAATGACAGCGTAATAATCAGGTTTATTTTCCAAAGTAAAAGCTGGTCCTAACAGAAGCTTTCTGCTGATGTGGCCATGCATTATGCATTAGTAACCTTTGTAGAGGTGGGACCTGCGCTCTCTCAAGCTTCACACTGACATTTAGCTTTAACCAATCCCCTTCCAGCTGACATTTAGTGGGAACTCACAGGAACCAATCCACGGCGATGATCAGTGTTATGTCCTCCGTGGGCAGTCCCACCGATGTCAATACGATCACCATGGTAACCAGGCCGGCCTGGGGGATGCCTGCTGCTCCGATGCTGGCAGCAGTCGCCGTGATACTGAGTGGGCGGAGGCAGCGATGAAGTGGAGGCATTTAATAAACAGTGTTCTACTATATTACACGCGACATATGTCAACAGATTATGTATTTATCACATACCCTTTATATTTACCTGATAGTGAGGATCTGTCCAAAGTTTAGGTCCATGTCATTGACTTGTGCTATGAAAATGGCAGCCACCGCTTCATACAGAGCTGTCCCATCCATGTTTATGGTGGCGCCAACAGGAAGTACAAACCGTGTCACTCGTTTGTCCACATGGTTGTTCTCTTCCAGACACCGGAAAGTGATGGGCAAAGTGGCAGAACTGCACAGACACAAAAATGCTTCATAATACGTAAAGACTTTGCACAACACGCTGTTTCTTGTATTTAGGATTCACCTGGAGGAGGTTCCGAGCGCAGTTATGAGAGCTTGAAGCAGGCCCCCAATAAAGGCATAGGGGTTTCTCCGGGTCACCACAAAGAAGAGCAGAGGCAGAACAAATAGCCCATGGATGAGCAGACCAATAATGACGGACACAGTGTACATGCCCAGCTGCCCGCCCACCTCAGCCAGATTCTTCATCTCCACAATCTTTCCAGCAATCAGAAACATGATACCCACTGGGGCGTACCTACAGTATGGTCAGATGAAAGTTATCAGAGTGCATTTAAAATCTTATTCTATCTGTTCAAAGGTACTATGTAAAAAGGATTTTCAGAAACAGTAAACTGGATTGTGACCCTGTGTGGCTGGAGTATTAAGTAAAAAGCACATACTTTCTTAAGTATTGTTAAATATGAATTTTTCAATTGTTTTTATTTGCTATGTTCCCATATTATGCTTTATTAAATTACCATGGACACATGTGCTTTTTTATACCATGTTTAAGGCAGTACCATACTATGAAAGTACAAATTAACACAATAAGCACAGTACTGCTTTACTGACCAGATGATAATAGCCACCAGCCTCATGATCGCTTCATTCAGACAATCGAAGAAGTCTCGCAGTGCTTGACCCTGTTGCTTCATGTTCCCTATGACGAGTCCAAAACACATGGAGAAGACCACCAGTCCCAGAGCATTCACCCCCCCAGAGGAGCCAGACACAGGCACAGTTTCCTCCACAGTCTCCTGTTAATACATAAACCAAACCAAGAAATTGAGATGTTGTTTCAGAGCAAAAATATTTGATGACTGTTAGGATGCTCACCTGGATGGTCTGAAACACTTGGCTCAGGTTGATGCTGGGACTGGAGTCTGTGATGTTGAAGTCAGTGAGGTTTAGGGCCACTGTAACATTACGAGTGCGGACGGTCTTCTTGTACACGGTTTTATACTGAAAAGAGCATGACATCTATGATAGTGAAGAAAAATTATTAAAACATATTGGTGATGTAAAAGGCCTACCTGCTTAAAACAAGCTTCTACCAGGTTTGGAGGAAACATGTTCCTATAAGAAGATTTAATATACACTTATCACAATTAATTCAGTGACATTTTAAAAGTGGTTCTGAAACTGATTTGACAGCACTACTTAAAAGTAATAAGAGATGGGATTGCTGAGCCATGTTCCATAGTATGGCATTAAACCTATTTGTCTTCAATTAGTATTCAACTACAGTTGATTTTATTGATCAAAATACCTTGGAAAAATGCATTTTTAAGTTTAATGTCATACTGTTGAAAATTACAATCTACAGAATCTCTATGGAAACAGGCAGGTGGTGTATCTTTTCTTTCACATTTAAGTAATATTACAAAATTAAATGATATATTTTAGGCTGCTATTTGATAGTTACATTTTCTAATTAAACAAGAGTGCTTTTTTCCAACAAGAGTATCTGCACAGTACCTGATGAGATCAAGGAAAGCGTCCGCGGCCTGCACCGGTTCAATGTTTCCTGTTTTGTCGATGGGCCTGTCTCTGCTGCCTTTACCCGGACGGATGATGATCACCATGACAATCCCAATGAAAACAGCAATCAGTGTGGTCACCATGTAATAGACCACCGCTCGAACTCCCATTTTACCAGATGCTTTGCTGTCAAGGGAGGAGATACCTGCAACATGACAACATTTAAATCTTTGATAACAAAAGAATATATAATAATAAATGTGATTTGTTTTGTGTTTTAAAAATAACAGCATATACATTAGGGACATGTGAGCCTATGGTAAGCCCAGAACCAAATATACTGTCAGTTAACAAGTCTCTGATCAGTAACATTATTCATTATTAAGGTGCCTAAAGTGGCCTGATGAATTTGGGCGTGTTTCCTTGTTAGACCGACCTGTGACCAAACTGGAGACAATAAGAGGCAGCACCAGCATCTGCAGCATCCTCATTAGCAGCTCTCCAGGAAAGGCAAAATATTTCATCTCCCTCAGTGTCAGGTTGCGAGGGCGTAGTGCAAATCCCAGAATCACACCTTTAAAACACAGATGTAAATATGTGAATACTCCTTTTACATAAGAACAGGAACACGAATCAATGGAAAAACACTGACTGTCCTTTGGACACTGACCCAAAGCCACAGCAGCCACAGTGAAAAGCACAAAGAGATTTCTCTTGAGGAACATTTTGACTGTGTCTCTGCTGAAGGAGCTGATGCGGTCACGGACTCCCCTCGCCCTGCGCTCCATAGCCAGTCGTATGCGCCTCCTCAGGGCTCCTCTCTCTGGCACTGGAGGCTTGTCCGCGTCCTCGTTCAGGAAGAGACTGGCGCTGTTCGGAGGCTTCTCGTGCATAATCAGCTCCAGCACCTGGTCCAGCAAACAGGTCTCGTGCGACACTAAACATATTTAAACACATTACCAGTTTTAAAAACAAGTTGGCAGATTATGACATAGAAAAGCACTAACACTTATCAACTGCATTCAAATCTCACTTAAAGTGCCTTGTTAGGTCCACACTGTGGCCTCTAGTCACAGTGTGGTTGCCACAGGAAGAATATATATATATAGTGTTGCTTAGCTCTGAACAACAAATACCATACAATTCTAAAAAATATATATATTTTTCATACCTCAGCCCATTCTCAAAAATGAAAATATAGTCCTAGTGTCTGCTGTTTGTTTTTTGTTGTTTGCTACTTACCCAGTCAGAGTAGAGTGTTATCTCCTGACACAGACTGGATCACTTATACTGAGTGTGAACATCTTTATACTTTGGCTTAAGCCTCAGGGAATTCATTTCATTATTATCTTTTCCTTTGGGTCCATTGATTCTCTATTGTTATTTTGCACACATTTATATACACAGTCTAGGCTAGTCTATAATAACCATTGTTAACCAGAAAAGTCTATGATCCTATGAACCAGGATGATCAGGTTTTCAAAAGATTAAAGGACATTTTTGGAAATGAGTTTACCTCAACGAAAAACATGTTACATTAAAATTGTGCCTACTCAACTGTGTGACTTCACTATTTGTGACAATAGCTATATACAAAAAAAAAAGAAGAAGAATACATTTTATTTATTAGGTGCCTTTCTGGACACCCAAAGTCGCCTTACAACAACATACGATTTGTTGCATGACATATTGCATTATTAAGACTGACTCAGCGACCACCCATAAAGAACATAAAATAAATTACACCCAAATTAAACAGCTGTAGATAAGGGATGGAATAAGACATATGTTGGTTTCAAAACATATGACCACATACTTGATGTTTTCAAATGATGCTAGATTTAATGTAAAAGCAAAAGAACTGGCAGAAACTGGCCTTCTCCAGCCCCACAACAAATCTGCACATGCACCAATAAATGAGGCATAGATAAACGAGCTAGCATTCCTGTGGCATCATGGAGACACGCAAATGAACAAAATGAGAAACAGAATGTCTCTAGTTCTAGTAGTCTACGTGTAGTTGATGTGCAGTGAAAGCCAATGCATTACAGGACAGCCCATTTCACACCTTGGCTCAAAATCAATTTGGACATCCATGTTAAATAGAAGAACACTATTCAATTTACGCAAACACTTTTTGCATTATCTACCACAAAGTAGGCAATAAGTAATTCGAGGTAGGAGAAAAAAACCCCAAAATGATTTCTGTATTATTATTATTATTATTATTATTATTATTATTATTTCTTTGGAATTTGTCCAATACATGTTCCAATTAAAGTGCCCATATTACGCTACTTTCTGATTTATGTTATGATGTTGTTTCCTCATCACAAACATACCTGGAGTTTTGTTTTATTTCATTCACACATGTTTAACAGTTCACACATGTTTAAGAGTTCTCTTAAACTGAAAACATACGTATATATGATGTAATATGGTAACACAGGGAGGGCTCCACTATGTTTTTAAATTCCATACACCACTAGAAAATTGCAATAGTTTCAGCCCTTGAATTGCCGATCTCTGCTGAACTAAAGGTAAAAGGGGGCTGTTAAAAACTACCACTTCATGACATTACAAGATGGAACAGAGCATCTTGAGCTCTGAGATGTAGACAAAATTGCAGGATTACCCAAACATGAGTGAATGAAACAAAACACAACTCCAAATATGTTTTGATGAAGTAACAGTGAACTAACATGGCTCGAATGTCACAAAAGTTAATTCTGTGTATTATAGGATATTTAACACAACTTTATAACAACTAAACAAAACTACATTAAATTACTTACTGTATACTCTATCCATGGGTTTAGAGTGGTGAAAAATGTGGACCATTGCCACAGCAATTAACAATTCAAAACTAAAAATTATAGCTTTTGAATAGTGAAAAAAGTCCTCAAAATGTTGCCTATAATCAGGAAGCTCAAACCCATGAATACCGTCAGTTTCCCAGTGCTTTACTCACCACTCATGGTTGAAAGCGTAAAGTCCTGTCCTATGTGGTGTGCAGGCGGGATCGCGTTAGTGAGTGCCCAAGCCTCCAAAGCTATGCTCTCATAAAGCAGGGACATGAAAAGGCTTCTCAAACTGTCTGACCTTCTCACACCTCCACACAACACACACACAAACTACAAGCATGTGGTCAGGAGCATTGATGTACACAGCCCTGCAACCAACAACATATTTGACCTATATAGACACTTTTGTTTATAGTATACTAGCTGAGGCCTCATCCATATACCTACAAACTCAGCAGTTAACTGGTTACAGTACAGTTGTTGTTATATAGGCTATATGTCGAATCCAAGAATGCAAACATCTCTAGCAAACAGTGAAAATGACCATGCTTGTAATATGAAAAGTACTTAACCCTAGTGATAGAGTAAAAAAAGTGGTCAAAGACACTGTTGGAAATATCATAAAAGTCCTTTATTGGTTACATGGGACTTTTGAGCCTGTTCTTTGAGGAGCACCTCTTCTGGTCTCTTAAATAACTGTGTTTCCATCACTCCCTCTGTGTTTTTAATGCCAAATCTCTATCTGAACAATCCCATGAGAACAACATGCAAAGTCCACATGGAAAGGCTCCATGTGGTCCAAAATACAAACGGTTTAGAACGGTACAAGAGATTAGCAAAGTAACCCATAAAGCCTCAGTACCAGCCTCTCGAACCTCAATAAATAGTGTAAGAAAAAACCCAGCATTGCATATCCATGACAACTATAATGAGAAAGATTTGCCATGGAGACAGAGGAAATGAAAAACCAAAAGATGAATGACTTTCCAGATTCCATGATCCAGTTTATCAGTTAGTTATATAAAAAAACAAAAAAAAAACACAAACACAAAAGGCTATCTGGAGAAATGTGACAGTTTATAGCCAAATAGCAAGTAACGGGATCTTTTCATCATCAATATTGTTACTGTACTATTAGAGTGGTGTTACATGGTGTAACTCATTAGCCTAGATGTATTCAAAAGGGGAAATTAGCTTTACAAAAAGTAGTTCTAACAGATAACAAATATCATATCACTAAAAAAGATCTTACCCTGGTTGCAGGTGCTGCTAGTCAGTCATCAGCCTCCTCTGGGAGAAATGGTGATGCTGCAAGAGATGAAACTTTCACAAAACTAAACTACTTAAGAATCATGTATATCACTGGCTAATTACAACACAGAAGCCTTAAAGTGGATTAAATAAGTAAAAAAAAAAAAAAAACTGTGCAAGACACCGCTCACGCTGCCTCCAACAGTGAGACCAGAAATAAGGAGCTAACGTTACCCACACAGCTCTACTCGTCACTATCTTCACTGATTTCTTTCTTTCTTTTTTTTTTTTTTTTACTACTGTAACGCGTGAGTGTTTTCCACGAAGCCCGCGGCGTGGAGGAGCCTGGAAAGTCTGCGTGGGCGGAGGAGAGGTTAAGAAGGCTTCAGGAAAGAAAACATATTCATAGCGCTAACCACCTGCTGCCGCTCCTGCACGCCGTGCGGAAGCGTGCACCACTGTCACATGATGTAATAGGCAACTTTGGTTGTGGCCGGCCCATCCATGGTTTGGCCTGGTTATGGTTGGGTTATGGCTAAAACGTGGTTTTGTGCGTTATGCGTAAAAGGCGCAGGAGCCAGGGGGACCAAGGCATTGCTATGACAACATGAATCTGCTCACAGCTCGGGGTCTGAGCTTCATGTTGTAACCCTTTGACTTCCCACTCACCCACCCACCCAGGTTTTTTTTTTTTTTTTTGTGCTAAAGTTGCATTGATATGCACGCAG
Source organism: Odontamblyopus lacepedii (assembly GCA_034769755.1). Taxonomy (NCBI): domain Eukaryota; kingdom Metazoa; phylum Chordata; class Actinopteri; order Gobiiformes; family Gobiidae; genus Odontamblyopus; species Odontamblyopus lacepedii. Next base: position 22,178,196 of record CM068350.1, on the reverse strand, counting down.
CTTTCGTCATTCGGGTGTTAAAAAATACACTGGGAACTCATTTGTCAAAATAATGGCTTAGAAGCCTAAAAACATTGTGGTTTTAGGTCCTTCCTAACTCATAAACCTTATAAAATCGTGGTTTAAGAAAGCTCTTTCTCTTCTGGCTTAATAGCAGGCAGATGGTCTAAAACATAGCTGAGTGAGTCCACGAGAACAATGCCCACATTACTTCACACGCTTTTATCACTTATACTTGGTGACTTAGACATACGGGTTGGATACAGTTAGCCTAGTTAAGGTTCAGTTTCAGTTCAGCTACTCAAGAGAAGTAAAACTGTCCTGTATTGTTTTAGAAGTAAAATGTTTTCTTCAGCCATTAACCACCACCTCAGGCTTTAAGATAACACCACAACTGCCAATACCAGAGGCCAGGTAAAATAACTTTAAATAATATGGATATGTAGGCTATGTAGTCTATATTGTTTTTTTATGCTTGTCAGTAATCAACTGCTGTGCTGCTTTTGTTGTAGATAAAGTAGGGGGGTAAGCTAATATAAGTATCTACTTCTGCTTACCCCTTTTGAGCTCTGTGCAAATCTTATATATGATAAATGTGATCGTTTGTGATCATTTATTTTCTTTCTTGTACTTGCTCAAATAAACTTCATTCATTCATTCATTCATTCATTATAGGCCTATGTAATATAGTAGCCTTGGCCTAATTCTATAGTTACTGAAATAATCAAGATTATTTCAATGTAATCAATGGGGAAGTTCCTATCTCTTGTCCAGATCAACACATTAATCTGAGGGCCACAATTCCCTCACTCTCTTCACATGTACGTACAGTGTAAAGGACAGTAAAGGCACAGCTTCAGTAGCAGATTGCATTGCCATGGCAACACAATTATGTGCAACAACGTGGGAGGCACAGATCATGTATGGTGCATGTTTATTCACTGCCGAAACACAAAAGCAGCTCACTGTTACATCATATTGTTGTTTAAATGTTTAAAACATTCATCAATCAATCATGTTTAGTCATTTAATTTTCAAATAGGAAACAAAATATATGCATTTGTTACTATACAAACAGCATGCCAACACCCTCAGTGAATGTTGTAACATGACCATTTATTTGCATTGCACTGTGGTTTAATATCATTCTGATGCTAAAGCAAGTGGACTGGAGCATGCTTCCTTCTCTGTGACCAAAATAGCATGCACACTGTAGTTGTATATAGACATGTAGATTCGTAATCAATCAGTTTTCAAAGGAAGACTGAAGATCATTGGCTTAAAACCAGCAGTGCCATGTGACCATCTGACAGTACAAGACAAAACTTTATGCTGCGTATTGAGAGCAGTTCCAGAAACAATTTATTGTAAATATTTTTAGAAGTCCTGCCCAAATCTTCATTACATCCATAACAGAGCATAGATGCAACATGGATGATGGTTGGCTGCATTGAAAAGATGAAAGGAGAGGACTCTGTGACAAGAGGCCGTTTCAAACACAGAAAGGTCAGGCAATAGATTATTTGCTTTGAACTGTCACTACTTTATAAATGGGACATGAAGCAGATTGACAAAAGTAAGATAAAAATACACAGGAGTGAGCGGGCGACAAAAATAAAGTGGCCACAGTTGGTGTGAAATAATCAAAAATAAAGATAATAAAAATATATGTACTACTTTGTCTAACAGAATTTTATCAGACTGAAAGTTTGACATAATCATTCATAATGACTTACTTTATTTTAGCATTATAAAAACATTTCATTACAAAATCATTTGTTCTCACAAAATTCATGATGATGTTACATTGCATAGATACTAATGCTACCATCAGAACCTCAATAATAAAACAGTAAGAGAAACGTTATCTGAAATGTTTAGCACTTTATAAATTTGGTTTCTGTAAGGTACTGGGTTAGAAAATAATGCTCATGAAGAGAATGTGAATAACAAATATAGTGTCAATACTGTAATTTCAGAGTAATGCTCTGAAATGCTTTTGTATTTGAGGTTCAGTATTTATTACATAAAAATGACTAAAAAATACAAAGATATAGCAGGGACATCAGTTTTTACGATAGTGTTCTCATATACACTGATAAAACATCAGAATGTTCCCAAGAAGTTACCCTTAGAATGAAAAGGGGTACAATGAGGCAAAAGTGGCATTGTACCTAACAAAGTGTGAATAAACTTGGATAAAGGTCCATTTTGACATTTACTTTGATGTTCAAGATAAGATATTGGCATCAGATATTGGTGCCATAATCAAGATCAGTCCTGCTCTTTCACTGTAAGCCCATTGCTCCTCTCACAGCTTGCTCCAGGGACTTCCTGGTTACCAGTAGCCGGACTACGTCTTCATTTGGTTTAGTTAATTTTTTGAGTGCTTGGTAATGTTTTATCATGGTCATGTCCCAGCCGTTGACCTAAAAATGAAGAAAAATTTGATTACCATTTACCAATTGCCAAAAAAATCATGACCACCACAGTATTTACATTAACAAAATAGGACGTGTTTGTAATACTTCTGTATAACTAGTGCCCTCTTGTGGCTATAAATATGATCGAAGAAAAAATTGTATTAACCTGCATTATTTTGTCCCCCACTCTCAAACCAGCTACATCTGCAGGTCCTCCTGGTGCTATCCTGGTCACATAGATGCCCTTTAAAATAATAGAAACAACACCACTTTCAACATTGTGTATAAATTAAAAAATGCATTCTCTATAATAATTCTTTATCCACAAAGTTTAGCTGTGCAGTTTTATTTTACATGTACGAGTCTTTTGTGTGCATGTGCCATATTGTTTGTACATGCCATTACATTTTTGAACATAATGGCCATATTTACACTTACTGTTACAGTTACATTTCTGCATTGTCATAATATTTGTTAATATTCTATAGTAAACTAAACTTTAAATGACATAAATCCCTTGCAATTGTATTGTGACCTATATAATCCCATGTATCAATCAACAGAATAATCTTGCCATGACTGCCTTGGGTGTGAATGTGCAGTCTTCTTTTCTATGACATAAGCAGAGTCAAAATGCTTGTTTTACCTGAGACTACAGCCCATCGTTCAGACCTGTCTCACTTTTCACTGTTTTTTTCATGTGTGTGTCAGTGGGTTTCAGACCTAGATCTGAAGATAATACATGTTTTTTCGTGTTTTAAAAATATAGACTATTATGGATGCTCTCTTAAGAAAACAGACAAACACTGTGTTTCCAGCATGGTTGAGTCCACTGATACTGAATATGCAATATGTGTGTGCAGGGCTCTACAGTGCGCCCATTTCACTCGCATTTGTGAGTAAATATTTCGTCGTGCGAACGAGGAAATCAAAACAGTCGCACCAGTGCGAGTGCTTCTGCAGCCACAATAAGGAGAACTGCGCACAGACGTAACGTGACGAGTTAAACGTTCTAAATGTGTCAAACATTAGGGGCAAACTCACACTAGGACAGTGGAACCTGCCCAAGCCTGGATCGCCCCTAAAGCGCCTCACGCTTGCCCAGCGCGAGCGCAACCGAACCGTGCCCGGGCACAACACCTCCGACCGCGCACGATCCCAGCATACGAGCTCCACGTGTGCGCCGATATCACTCATACGAACAAACTCCGCTTCAAAACACACCCACGCCCCCTTAAACAAGGAGCGGCACCGCAGCAGGACCCACACCTGTTCCACCACTCACAGACACCCCCGTGCCGCTGGACTTCCTTCTCCGCTAAAGCGATGTGAAGTGTCTTGGTCTTGTCTAAGACTCGAGCGCATTTGGACTCAGTCTCGTCACGGATTCAAGGCCTGAATACTGAGTGCGGTCATGTTTCATTACGGCCGCTGCCTTCGGCAATAAACTTGTACCGGTGTGCGGGACCTGTGCGCTGGAGCTCGCGCAGCCTCGTGTACCAGTGTGTATCACAGGGCAGGTTAAACATCCCACCTGTCCATCCGCCTCACATCAAATACGCCAATATTAATTTTATGTCCGTGTCCGCACAGAGCAGAGCTACGGCACAGAGCAGGTGATATGTGGGCTGAAGTTTGCCAAAGAAAATGCCAAATAAATCTGTTTGTCACAATGTGCGTTTGGTTTGGTAAATGTGCAGAGGCTAAAAACCACTGTAAAACCACTAAGAGAATGTAACTCCAGTTAGGAATTTGAAAATACAGGTTTAAAAATCCTGCACACTTTTTACACTTTGAAGCAGTTTTGTGTAAAGTGCCAGTGGAAGTTCTCTTAAAGAAGAGGTTCTTAAACTGTGGGTGAAGGTCCAAAAAGGGCCACAGAGTGTTTCAGTGCTTATTTTAAGTCTAAATATTAATCAGATAAAATGAAGATATATTTATAAAAACATTGCGATCATGCAGGAAAAGTACAGTGATAATTCTTTTTTTTTTTTGTATTAAATTTATTCAGTGTTAGTGTTGGTGTGTGCAAGTTCTGCACTGTAATAATCATTGAAAACGAAAACCTACTTGTGCCCCCATTTTTTTTCCTGTGCTCCTAAAATTTTTAACTTAGGGGCACGTGTGCTACTGAAAAAAAAAGTTAGCGTAGAGCCCTGTGTGTGGGCATTTAAAAACCTTACCTTGTCTGACTTGTCCTCAGAGTAAGGGTTCTGGCTTGGGTCCTGATCAATGCCTCCACCTATGCTGAAGCCCAGGATGAGCCGATCTCCCTGACGCAACTTCTGGATCTCAATTTTTTGCTGTTTAAGAGCGGATAACAATCACAAACTATCACAATCAACAAATGTATTGGTGAGCTTATATAAGTAAATTAGAAGCAAGTTGCAAGATTCTGGTCTGCTCAGTATTTATCATTTGTCAGTTTCTTTGCACTAGTGGATTTGAACTGTAGAGGATCTATAAATAAGAAACCTACTAGATAATATCTAAATAAATGTTCGGCTTTGCATTTGTTGCAGCTCATGTTATTTTTGTTTATTTAACAAATGAGTGCATTTAGAAAACGGTTTACTGTCATTATCATATTTCTATGGCAATATATTTCCAATCAATATTTGTTATTGTGACAGGCCAATACGAGACGCTCTTTAAAGCTGAGCCCACTTCATTACTGCAGTAAGTTAATGCAGGCTCTCTACACTGAATCACTAGAGCACAAAGGCCGCTTTTGTGCTACCATAGCCAGACAACGATAGACACGTTTAAGTCTGTAGTGTTGACTTCTATTAGTGAGTGGCTGAAGTAAAAACAGGGTAAAAATAGGCCTGTATGTGGACTGGTGCAAATGGCATCATATGATTTGCAACTTACGTACAAATCTTGAACACATGACATAAATGAATGATTGCATTTATACAGCGCCAGTCATCCAAAGCGCTTTACAGTTTACTGTTTGTTCACTGCACATTTGGTGACGGTAAGCTGCTATTATAGCCACAGCTGCCCTGGAGCAGACTGACATAGGTGGACCATGAACTCCATAACTTGACACAACAACCAAATTTAAAAAGACAGCGTTAATTTTCAGGGAATTGTAATTTTCGTCCAAAGGGAGTAACTTATAAGTGGAGATGGTAACGCCTATGTGCTAGTTCGGAAGTCTCTCCATTCATGCGATTGCCATGGTCCGCTGTTTTGTACACCCTTTGTAGGCTATGTGTTATAAAAACATTAGCATCATTATGCTAGCTTACACCTTAATCATTGTGGTTCGCAAAAAAAGTGATAGTAAAAAATTTAAATCAGCCTAGAGGCAGCTTTGCTAAGTACGTTCTGAAGTTAGCGTTTTTACTTGACAAGTCAACGCGACCCTACTTTTCAGACAATGGGCCCAACCCCATTCCCAAACTTACCACAACAGCGGTCACTGGTTGTCCTGGGATATAAGAAGTCATTATGGAACTTTGGAAACGTAAATAAAATACTATAAACCACCTGTGTTTAGAGTGCCGTGTAATGAAAGTTAAAGGCTTTTGGTGGTGCACTTCCTAGTTTGGCAGGTCAGCCTGGGCTCGCCCGGAGGACTGTCTACAGGTGACGTCATAAAACAGCAGCGCGGAGACAGTTCGGGGGGGCGGGGCTATCACCAGGAGAGGCGGGGCTATAACTTAGAAGGGCGGGGTTAGAACTTGGACACTCCCACTAGATGTCATTACTACATGGATATAGATCTTAATAAAAAAGTGGCAGTGGGACATTCTTTATCAAATGCATAACTCACTCAGAATCTTCTGAATAATCACATTAGGGATACACTAATTGGATAGGCCTACTCAGATTAAGTGCTGACAAATTTGACAATGTGACAAATGCGCTGGATATCCTGGCTGGACATATAAATTGATAAAATATGACTATTTACTGGTCGTAGTTGGCCCAGAAAGTCTCATAATGTTTGATTTTTTATTTATACAAAGTTGTTATGTGGTTACTTGAGGATAAATAACAGTTTCATACATGTTTGGATCACTTCTGTGTTGCTTTATTTTAGTTTTAGAGAATTAATTGCTGTTCTCAGTCTTTGCACTGGTATCAGTTAATATTGGGTATCAGCAGATACTTATACTGATACAGAAAGCTGTAGTATTGGAATTGGTATCAGAACTGTAAAAGATGGATTGGTGCATCACTAATCGCAAGTCAGGACAGAGTACTTAGACTTAGACTTAGACCGACTTTATTGATCCACAAGTGAAATTATTTATGGGTGACGTCACGCTCATTTAGTCCATTTCTTTTATACAGTCTATGGATGCAAGCCCATTCACAGAAAGATGCAGTAAAAACAATCATAATGAAAAACAAACAAACATGTTTTTATTTCAATCTATTTTTTGACAAAAATGTTCATGCAAAGGCTTTAAACTACAAATAATTAAAAAATATTATGTCAATAGACATAATATTGACAGTTTATTTGTACCCTGGTGCAAAAGGTGGAGGGGGTTGGTACTCCTGAGGCAGAGCAGCCCCTACAGCAATGGAACTATAGTTTAAATGCTCAGGTTGGACATTACGATATCCAATCTCATGGTATATATTAGGTTCTGCTTTGACTTCAGCATTCACTTGGATTTCTTCGTAGATCACCTGTTGAGATGAGCTGTCCTTCCTGTGGAGTTTCTTCTTAAATTTCTTCAGGTTAGTAATAACAGATGTCAGTGAGTCAGTGGGGTCTCGGTGATCTTTGGGGAGACTGGGAAGTCCAGACTTGGTTCGAATGCAAGCTGGGTTCTTACTGGACGTCACAGGATTCACATCCCTTGATGGTAGTTCAGGACACTGCAAGGGTCTGGGTGAAGAAACAGTCTGGGGATCATGGAAAATAAAAAAAACAAAAATGATTACATGACATTACACATTCAAAATTATTATGTGAGATTACTAATACCTCAATCACTACAGTGCTAAATAGCATTCATTTACCGGTGCAAAGTCAGCATGTGGCAATGTATTGTGTATCATGTTCAAAGATGGATATAGTCTTGATGGTTGGACATTAGAAGGTGGAGCCTCAGAGTCCATCAGGTTATCCGGTCTGTAAGGAAGCACAGGAGGTATATCTTCTTCCTCTTCCACTAGAGCTGGGATGCTCATTTTTTCATGTCTTTGTCTTTGAAACAGTAGTTCTTCATAATCTGTCTTTATGTTTGAGATCTAATTGAAGATACATTTTTTTAGTAGCAAGCTTGAACTGATATAATGTATGTAATATATTCAGTTACAATATATTTACCTGCCCACACGGCATACTTAATAAGTCATTAAATGGTGTAATTGGAAACATACGATGAAAATCCACCAAATCCTCAAGAAGGCGGTGGTGTCTATCATCTCCCAGGATGATATATCCATCTTTTGTATCATCGATCATAAAATGTCTGCAGCAGTCTTCAGCTCTGGGTTTTGATCACAGGAAAGTTCCAGTAAAAAGCAGGACCTACAATACAATGTAAGTTCTGCACATGCTTACCGATAAGAAAGTGTGTAACCAATGCGGCTTTCACTGACTCGAATGAGGAAGTATCCAGGTGGTTTACACATTAACAGTTCCTCTGATGCTCTGCGCAAATTATTATTGTTGAGTTTTGTTCTCATCAAGAAAATACACTAACATTAAAATAATATAGTAAATTGAATCAAAGGAACTGAAGAAGAGTGGTTACCTCATGTCAAAATATATTTGGTGCACATTAAACTTGAGTTGAATCATGCACAACCTTATCATCCATATAATGTGCATTGTATAACTTATGCATCTGTGCCTAAATATTCCATAGTATGGCATTAAATGTATCCATTTACCATACCATTTATGGTTGTTTCTCAAAAATACCTGATAAACACAACATTCTGTGCTTAAGGTATAATATCTACATGGAAACAAGCAGATAACCTGCCCTTGACCAGAAAAGTTGCGCCGTGCACCTTTAGTTATTTGAATAGATGGTGAATTCCATATTCTAATATGCATGAATAGTGTCATCAACCATAAATTCAACACATCTCTACATTTGACATCTCACTATAGGAGACATTTTACTTACTTCCTGGAAATAATGCCATGAAACCACTCTGGAACAACTCCATTCCGAATCACTGCCTCCAGTTGGCTCTTCTGAAACCAGGCCACAGCATCTGTTTGGGTCAGGCTCCCATTCATCTTCACCTTTATTTCTTGGCAGCACTGGGAAAAAAATATGAATCTGTCACTTAAGGTTTCTAATTTGAACACTTGAAAATCAACCAATTAAACATTTAGTCTTAGGGACGGTTTTCAGTTGTAAGAACAGCTCTTACCTTGTGCGATAGGTTCGTAGAGAAACGGTTTAAAAATGCGTCACATAATACAATGACTCAGCTACCTGCACACCTGTGAGAGGGAAAGTACACTGAGATATCTAAGTCTATTTACATAAGGCAAATTAGGGGGAAATAAACAGGCAGGATGTGGCATTTGCTGAAACAAAGAGATACTATAAAATCTGACAGTGCTTTGATTATAGCTCTAAGTAGGTGCACATTAGCATAAAAAATATGCAAAATATCTAAAAGATAAATAAAATGGACACCATAACTATTATATATGAAAAATAAGGTAGTGTAGTAAACATTACACAATAGTTTTACTGTATAAATAAAATCAAAATTGCATCACACAAAAAACTTTTAAGAATCTCATTTTAATTTGTCATGAAAAGTAAACACATCTACAAACATGTAGATCAATAAGATTTAAGAAACTACAGTACAATCATTGTAGATCTTATTTACAATCGCTGAATTGTTTCTTCCCCTACAAAATAAAATAAAAAATTTGAAATAGGGAACTTAAGAGAAGCCCAGAAGATATGTCAATGGTAGATTTTATAATGGGAATTAATAGTAATTAAAAACCCTGCCAGAACAAATTAGGCAGTATCAAAAAAGGCACAAAAATATTTTAATTTGACAGTATTTTTCTATTTGTGCCATGATGATTGTGTTGTGCTATGTTGCCACAGAAGATTTGAGACTAAATCCACAAGTAAACATCTGCACAGCCAGACTGGATTCAGCAGCTCTTAAGCACCATTTTGAATTACATGAACTGTCAAGAATCTGAGGTGATTTGCATTCCTATTTCTTCAAAAGCACAGCAGCAGTAAAATATTAAATTTGGACTAATAGCAATTAAGTATTAATACAACAACAGGGGTCTAAATTAATCTCAAATAAAGCTTGTCAAGTCAGGCTCTCCAAGCACCCAGACTGCATAGTTCAAAAGGCCAGAATACTGGGCCAAAATAAGACATCACAAGAGGAAAACTGAGAGACACAGATAAGAGGAGAAGCATCTGGGATTTCCAAAAACATCAATGGCGCATTTATAAAAACCTGGAAATGTGAAATACAAATGATTAAAAATGATAAGGCTGAAAAAACAAACAACATAATTATAGTTATCTTCGTTGAACATAATGCTCTGATGTCTTTGGGAAGACCAGATGAGGTACATGTGGTCAAATATTCTTTGTTTCAATTAAGACAAGCAATAAACATGGTCAACATAGTTTAAGAATTCCTCTGAAATAAACGCAAAAACTTTGTACAGAAAGACCACAAGAAAAAGTGCATATAATTAATAATAACATAAAAGGGCACTTTGTCATTTTGGTGCTGTGTGTCTTCTGTCTCCATAAATACTGCTACAACACAGCCCCTGTCCAAGGCCCAGAAACCAATGTGTGCATGTTCCCCCAGTGGAAATAAAAGAAATGCATAAAAAGACAGTGGCTGCTCCTTGGAGTTTTTGTGATACACCTATGCTGTCTGAGGTTACTGCAATGCCAACAGCTCAGGTGCATTCATTTTTGCTTCAACAAACCATTGTAAAATGATCTACAAAGTAACTACATTGGAATCTCAGTGCCCAAAGACAAAACAGACTGCCCACCACTACTGTAAGAAAAAGTGGACTGTGCATTCATTGCACTTTGAAATTATTCATATGTTCAGTGGAATGATTAATGTGTAAATAAAATGTGCTGGCACTAATCGGTAAGACTGTTTAACAAGTTTGGGTATAAATACAAAGACACTTGCACTTAAATATAATGGAAGAGCCTTTAGCCAGAACATCAGATACATTAAAATGTGAAAGTCTATTTTGTTTCACAATGCACTCTTAGACATTATGATGAGGTTAAAGACCAGAAAGATACTTGCAATTGTGCAGAATTTGAATGCCAATAAAATCAAGGGAATAAATTTGGATTGTTTTATCTAATATGAAAAGATGTTGCTTCAGATATAAAATAAAGCCAGAATAGTAAGTGTTGGGGTAGAGGTGAAGTATACAAAAGCATCTCAGTCAATGGATAAATTGTTGAGAAGGAGGAAGACAGGCAGAGATAAGGGTGCAGAGTCCAGTTCTGTCCAGAGGGGGGCACAGTTAAGGCGATGGTGATGCCGGTATCTCACTCTTCTCACAGCAACGTGCAGCGGAAAAAACTGCTCTTTTTGGGCTGTTCAGTAATTTTGACTCCTTGATTGCTCCCTTGTGGGTTATTTCCCTCCTATTGACATGTGAGATTGTTTTATTACAGCAACCTTGTAAGGCAAAATGCATATATATACATACATATACACATATATAACTATGCTTCTTTTGCTTACCAACTTCTTGTCCATTTTTGCTTTGATGTCTCTAGCAAGTGTTAAAAATGCCTGCAGCAAAATAAAATGCAATTTATGTCCATCATAAATACTGTATAGAATATGTCAGTGTATGGACTTACATTCTCAACATTGATGTTTGCCTTTGCACTTGTCTCCATGAATTTGATCCCATACTCCAAAGCCAACTATAAACAAACATGCATACGGTCATAAACCAAAAGGGGCTCAAGAAGAAGCATGAAGCTGTAAGATATTAGACTGTCATACTCGTTCCCCTCTTTCTTTAGACACTTGTCGTTTGTCATTAACGTCGCATTTGTTCCCAAGGACCATTCTTTCCACATCAGCTGAGGCATGCTGTTCAAAGGAAAAGCAACACTTACTCAGTATACTGTTGAGATAAATATGGATAGTGCCAATAGTCAGTGTCATTCAACTCTTTACATCATTTGTAGGAATGAAAAATCATTGAAACTACTACTTTTAGTTAAAAATACAGCACAATTATATTATACAACTTATAATGGAATTATCATCTAAATATTTACAAGTATCAATAACTCAATCATGACATCCTTAATATCAAATTACCTCTTCTATATTTCGTATCCAATTTTTAATGTTGTCAAAGGACTTCTCATTAGTTATGTCGTACACTAACATGATACCCTGAAAAATTTAGAAGAGAATAAATAATTAGGAAACATTTGCAAAAACTCACAATGCAAATTGCAAAAGACCATCAATCACACTCACCATGGCTCCTCTGTAGTATGCAGTTGTGATAGTCCTGAACCTCTCCTGCCCTGCAGTATCCCTTCACAAAAGAAGAACAATTTAGGGTGTGTTCACACTTATTATTCGGTCTTAAATCCAGTTCTAGTCTCTGTTTACTCTTGATCTGGTTCAAGCTTTTGTTTGTGCTTAGGTTTGTGTTTAGTCATAATTTGGTCACAATTATGAATTGGCAAATTGTGAATGCACCCTCAGTCAGTGTGAGAGCAGTGACTTGACAGGCTGGCCTGTAACTCTGCATATTGATAGATTTGGGCTTTAGAAAATAGATCTAATGCACTTCTCAAATATTATATAGAAACTTAACAAGGGTATAATGTTAAGATAGAGCTCTGCTACACACCACTTACATAATTGTGGTGTTATAGACATGCGTTTTGAGAATATCCAAAGGTCATTAATAGTCTTACCATATCTGAAGCTTAATCTTCTTGCCGTCTAGTTCTATTGTTCTAATCTTGAAGTCAATACCTGAAACGCATTAATTATAAATGAAAATCAATAGCCCTAATAGCAATAATATTGTCTAATGCCTTACTATTATGCTGACAACAGGCCTCAATTAAAAGCATGGTTATGTTTGGATCATGACAGTAATGGAGGTGAAATCCATTTAGATTTGTGCATATAATACACTCAATATAAAAGTATTTCAAAGTATTAGAAGTCCGGGAAAGGGGCTATAAAGTAAATATCTTCTACCTTTCCTGACAGCAGTGGAGTATTGCTAGCCCTGTATCTCTGAAAGGCAGTTTTATCATACTGGTGTGGTGTCAGCTATTTTTGAGAAACACAAATAACGCTAAAAACACAATACTAGTGGTGTTAACACAGAATAATTAACGAACACGGAAAATCGGCATCAGGCAGCCGGCCAAATTGCTTCCTGACTAGCCTCTACGAAATGAATGTTAGCCCGGAGTTAGCAACAGATTAGCATATGAAGGGCTGGGTGGCTCCTGTACACTTTTGATCCAACAATGTAAGATAAATACGAGAAGCACAAACCTATAGTAGAGATAAAGGTTGAGTTAAATGCATCCTCTGAAAATCTGAAAAGGACACACGTCTTCCCGACACCGGAATCACCGATTAAAAGTAGTTTAAACAAGTAATCGTAAGTCTTCGCCATGTTATTAGCTAGGTAAGTACTGCGGATATCCCGCCCGTGGAGGAGGCGCTCCCTTCACAGCCGCTCAGGCCGCCTTTGGTCCGCTGTGCTGTCAGTCTGCAGCCGCCGGGGCTCCGGAAGTCCTGCTCATACTTCTGCTCCGTTTACCTGCAAACTCTTTTGTGAAATATTAAGTGAACCTTCAATACTCTGCCCCAATTATTAAAAAATAAATAATTTAAAAAATAATATAAGAAGCAAAATATGTGGCGATTTATTTGGGTGACCAGATTTTCAAAATAAAAACTGTGACACACCTGGGTTGGGATAGTTGGTGTAAATAAAAACTGTGACAAGAGCGTGTAAGATTGTGCATTCTCATTCATAATCATAATCTCAGGGACTTCTATCGCTGGATTTTTATTTTTATTTATGTATTTATTTATTTATTTATTAACACAGATTTCTGTATTTTGGCAAAACAAATGACAATTTATGATCCTCTTGACTGTTGGCGGTGGTCAGATTGTGATAATCCTGTTTTAATCCTGGTTTAGACCTGATGTAGTCCTGGTTTAATCTTAGTTTAGTTCTGGTTTCAATTAAATAGGCACACCTGGGACATTTCTTTTGTAAAACTGGGACATTTTGGATATTGGGACAGGGGCCACAGGGCTCAAAACTGGGACCGTCCCGGGTAAATAGGGACATATTAATATTTTAGTTAAGAAACTGGCCTAATTAAGTAGTCTTATTTTATTTGTTCAAGTGCTCACTATATCCCTCCTATATTTTCTCAAAATAAAATAAAAAAGGTAATAGTGTGTAGTTGAGAGTCAGATGCTTTAACCCCGCCTCATTATTGAGCGCTCAGCATCACAACAGTGACGGACCTGAGGAGAGCGCGTCTACTTCTGTCTTAAGCAATCATGTCGGTGAGTAACATCACTTAATTTTATCGTTAGCCTTGCATCCTGTCTGCCTCTGTCTTGTCATTTGACAGAGCTTTCGAGTTGATAATATTCTATGGATACTAGGGCTACAGCATAAGAAACTCCTTTAAGAAACCTTCAGCCCAGTAGTAGTTCAGAGTTTTTACTGAAGTTCTATTCATTTGTATTCACTGTTAATTATTATAAAGTGGTTCAACGAATTAAAAGAGTAAATTAATTTACGTTAGACGCAATACTAAGAGCGAGACTTGTCCGGACATGTCTGCAGCACTTTTTAAGTACAATACTTGGAACAGCCTCTAGAGGGTGTCATTTCTGATTATTCCAATTTGGCGTTAAACATTTTCAGTGACTTCTTTTTTACTGTATCGTAATATTAGTCTGAGTTTATACGTTTTGATCTGAATTGCAGCTGGCCAGAGATCTGATGCATCCTCTTTTTTTTGAGGAGCGGAGACGACATAAGAAGAAGAGGCTAGTACAAAGCCCAAACTCTTACTTCATGGATGTTAAATGTACAGGTTTGTGAGGTCCATTAATGACATTAAACAAAATTTGTATCTGTGAAAACTTTTTGTTATCTCATTCATTTTAAACTTTCAGGTTGCTACAAAATCACCACCATTTTCAGCCATGCCCAGACAGTGATCCCATGTGGTGGATGCGCGGCTGTCCTTTGTCAGCCAACAGGGGGAAAATGCAGACTCACTGAAGGTCAGACACATTTTAGTGTAGCAAAAATCATTTACATTGTTTTATCAGTAAGCTCTTCAAGAACAAGAATTGTGGTTAAGCAACTTTTTTTGCATTCACAGGTTGTGCCTTCAGAAGGAAATATTCTTAATCATTTTCCTGGGAACAGCATGGACATCCTGTGATAGAAAATCCTCTGTGTGATTGCAGTAGAATGAAATTATATGATAAATGTGAGTTTTAGCTGAATGAGTCTGTTATCTTGCTATGCAACTCTACATTCCTGCAAAATGGGGTTGGTTTGGAGTATAGAAAAAGCACCGTATCAGCACTTACTATTTTAATCAAGATGAATATTGCAAGGTAACACTGGAAATGAACATATTACACCATGATTTTGTAAAAGATTTATTGACAAGAGGGGGTGGTAAGTGAACTTATCAAATGGTCCCTGTTAAGAGTCAATAGACACTTTTAGCCGTGGTATGCCTGTAAATCAGTCCATTATAAACAATAAGAAATTAATGACTATTTTCTGTGTGTTCTTTGGTCTTGAAATCCCATGGCAAATGTAAGTTATACATTTCAAAAATCAATGCAACATTTTGCTAATCTTTATTCTACTATATACAATCGGTGTCTGTTGATAAACTTTGATAGTCCGTGATGAGGAGGGTTTACTTAATCTACTGACACTACTGTCATTGATGCAAAGTTTAATATTTGGCCAAGATCAAACACTGCATTGTGATCTGCACATATCTCAAAAATATGCCTTTTTACTGCACTGTATTTACAGAGTGCATAAAGTCTGTGCAACATCACACTGCTTGAACTACTGAAGAACAGGGATAAAGCACAACTGGTGAATACTTAAAATCACCACTGGGTGGCAACTGAGTCCATTTGATATAATGCTACATAATCCACCACTGAAAACTGGACTAGGATATGACTCTTTAAATGATTGAAATTAAAATGTTTTAATTAACTGAATGTCAGGTCGAGCCATCTTAAATGGTTGTGGTATTTCTACTGTATAAAGTTGTCAAAAGTCCTTCTTGGAAATAACATTGATAATTATACCTAGACATACAAAAAGCATGGGATTCATAATAACTTCAGCATTAAAAAAATAAACGTAAAATTGTGCTATAGAAAAAAACTTTAAGAATTAAGTTAATCCCCCTTTTACATGGGGTGAAAATATTTTACGGCTCAAAGTGTGGAATGGAGTCAAGCGCTGATGGAATGGTCCTTGGTGTATTCTTCATCTTCACCATCCTCTTAAGGTGTTTATAGGTTGTTCAATTCCTGCAAAGTCTGGTCTAGGACTTGGTGCATGTTCAGGTTTTCCTCTTTGGCATTTGATAATTTCTCTGTAAAAAAAAAAAAAGAAGAAAACCATCAATGTAAGAACACGAGGCAATTCTTGAGAATACCAGCTGCAATGTCAGGTCCTTTGTAGATCTGTCAAACAGCATTCCTTATGAAAAAGAAGTGGTTTTAATGAACTGGTGTTTTGCATAATTGCCATGGGTAGTTGTGCCACATGCAAAAATCTAAGAACACTGTGCTCAAAATGTTAAAGACTACCAACATGTCACATCTATGTGCATGTTAGTGTTTGTGAAGTAAGCCGGAAATGTGTAGAAAGAGTCACTCAAAAAATGTAACAATTCTTACCTTAGGAAAAATAATAATAGGAATAGAAAGAACTCAATAAACCTAGTTTGTCCTCTGATAGAGATACTGTAACAGTGACAAACAAGTCCCTAATACTAACATATTAAAAAGTGACATCAATGTTGTAAAAAGAAGACTTATTTTTAATCCTTTTTTCTGCAAAGTGCGAGGAGAGAAGGCACTTATAAGAGGAGACACATAAACATTTAGACAGAAATAAAACAGAAAAAAGCATCTACAGAGATGTCATGTCATTGAGGGCATGGTCCAGCTCCTCACTAATGGCCTTGTACTTGAGCTTCTGAGCATACAACTCGTCTGGAGGGCAGCAGGTGGAAAGGACAGCCACAAGAAAGACAAGAAAAGGGACAAGCCGAGATGAGGAAGACCAGAGGAAGAAGACAAAATGTACATCAGTAATTAAGAAAAAGCACAATGAATGAGATGAAACATAGTACTTTTGACATGTTATGACAACAGTGATTTACTGTATTTTACTGAAAATAACAAAGCAAAACAATGACCTTACCCGTTAATATTATAATCAACAAAATGTGTGAAAAAAATAACTGTCATGCTTGGAAAGAATACATTTTAACCTGACTAAGGACTGGAAAAGTGTAATAAAAATGAATATTAAGAGATTTCTTTTTTGCAGTCCTCATGTAATGCTGTGAGTGTCTCATACCTTCAAGGTCATCAATGGACTTTTCCAATTTGGCCACACTTCTCTCTGCAAACTCTGCACGAGTCTCAGCCTGACCACAAGACAAACACATGACATGAGGAAAATGCACAATAAACTCCACATGCTACACTACTACTAGGGTTTAGATTATGCATTTATGTGTGCTGTCATTGCAACATGTAAAAGCTGGTCTCACCTCCTTCAATTTGTCAGTCAAGACTTTGATTTCTTCTTCATATTTGTCTTCTTTTTCTGAGTACTATAAACAGAAATACATAGACAAAATGTAATTTTTTAATACTATATTGCATGTTGGCAGTGATGGGAAGAATACATGTAAAATGTATTTAGTTACAGAATAATGAATACCAACATTAAAATGTATTTTGTAACATATTCGGATACATGGTCCCTTCAGTGTATTCTGAATACTTAGAATACTTTCACGCAGAGTTGCACATAAATTATAGTGTGAAGACGCAACACAGTATTAATAACAGCTTTATATTTGTTTCACCATTTGTGATGCATTTATTTATCATTGATCAGAGAAGTAAAAATCTCACATGCACTCACCTCAAGAGCAGTGTTATATATATTTTCTAGAAAAGTAACTGCATTTTGAGTACAAAAAATGAATAAGTGCCATTGCAGTTATAGTTACTCAGAATCAGTATTAAGAATACACATTCTCTGTACATGTATTGCATTACTTCCCAACACTGCATGTTGATCATGAACATGTGTCATGCGACACTCACCTTCTCAGCCTGAGCTTCTAAAGACTTGAGATTGTTGGTCACATTTTTCAGCTCCTCCTCCAGATCACTAGCTTTACTATAGAAGCAAATATCATAATAAACATAATTGACTTATGACTTAAGTTTGTGAGGCTCTTTTCTCTTCAGTGCTTACCATTCTGAGAGCTCAGCCCTTTCCTCAGCCCTTTCCAGCTCTCCTTCCAGGATCACCAGCTTACGAGCCACCTGGACACAAGAGGCAAGTAAAGACAGTCCCAGCCATTTAAACAAAGACAGACGAAAAACAATCACAGAATATTTGGATCTGATGCTTCAAGGATGCACATAAGAATTTGCTACCCACGGTCACTCACCTCTTCATATTTACGGTCTGCCTCCTCAGCGATGTGTTTGGCCTCCTTCAGCTGCATCTCCTGGATCTCCATCTTCTCCTCATCCTTCATTGCTCTGTTTTCAATAACTTTCATACCCCTAATGGGACAGAACAAAATAAAAGAATACATTTTTGTCTTTTTTTAGTGGGTTTCATTAATAAGTTAACAAATAACATCAGTTATAAAAAATATATATACAAACCTCTCGCTCTCATCTGCAGCCTTCTCTGCCTCCTCCAGTTTCTGCAGTGCTGTGGCAAGTCTTTCTTGGGCTCGGTCCAACTCTTCTTCTACAAGCTGGATCCTTCGGTTCAGAGCAGCTACATCACCCTCCGCCTAAGAGAAAAAAGCCCAATTACCGTAATTGTTACTAACTATTAATCAGTGTTTTCAAATAAGATGATTTCTGGATAGAACCTGATCAAGGAACAATACCAATACCTACTATTCAAATGCATTTACAAAAGCATGCAGTAAAATTTAAAAGCCTAGGCTAGTATTCTTGTTTCAATATTTTTGCCCATACAAAACAATGAACTGCTGATATTAAAGAATTCTGTCATATGAATACTACACATGTTGATGCCATGAACACTCAAAAGTCTAAATATAATGGATAAGGCTGAAAGATTGGACACTATATAAACATATCTCTGACAGTGAGGATCAGCTTTTTAGAAAACATTATTTTGTGACTTTTAGAACCATATAGTGCAACAAAATAACCGGAAAAACACAGTATTTGAAAACCCTGTATTATATTTCGATAACAATAATCAGAAATTGTATAGCCTATATATGTTTTGTTCTTTTCATCTTCAAAAACAACATCTTTCAAAATCTCTCCCACCTCCAATATAGGTCAAAATTTTGTATGTGAGTGGTTATATACTCGTGATTCATAGAGTTCAGAGGTTAGTATTTAAATTAAACAACATTCAAAGCACAGTACAGCAAATGTGAGTCAATAAAAGATGGAGTGAATGTTAAATTAAGCATGTTCTGTCTGCTCTGCTCTTTTTATTGTTTATATTATATATATTTTCATTTCTTAAGTGCTCACCAGTTGGCCTTCTACACTGTCTAGGGTGTGATACGGGACAGGAAACATCTGTCAAAGTTAAACTGTCTCAAAACAGTCAGAAAGGGATGCTCTTGTAACCTAATCTAAACATAACTCCTAAATCAGTCCACCACCATCTTGAAATCCATTTAGCAATGTGCTCTACATAAGCGTACATCTGTTGACGCCACATCTGCTGCATGAAATGGCAAGCTGAATTAAACCACAGCCTTGAATAACAGATACTATTACTTCCTGATTCCCAAGTGAATCAATGTGCTCCAAGGAATGCTGTCTGCACACAAACAAACCTGCTATTCATCCACTTTAATTCAGCAAAAATAGCACATTATACACTGTACAGTGCACACACATTCACACACATACAACAAGGCTCTTGAAGCTCAATAGATATTAGTTGTAAACCCTAACCCCATCACAACCATAGCACCATGTTAGTAAAACATAACCTTTACTATCAGTATCTAATCTTTGATCGCATTCACACAAATACACATGGGGAATTCCCTTCTAGACAGAGGCAGCCTTGTCGCAAATAAAGAACAGAATAATCAGGCCCTTAGGTTTAAGTCAATGCAATAAAAAGCCCTACACTGAGATGCAATTTATTTCAGGAACTATAATTCCGATTTTAGAGCTATTTACAGTCAATCAATCTTTGCATACTTAATTATTTTTACTAATAGGAGTATTTCTTTCCCATTCAAAAGATAACAGTTAGTTTAAAATTATTAATTGCTATGGCAATGGTCTTAATTTTTCATCATTTTGAAACCCATGGATAGGCCGATTATGAGGAATAACACCATGGTAACCAAAGGGGAATCCTGAAACAGTTGACAGGAAGTCTTCTGCAGCTTTATTCTTTCATTTCCTCTCTTTTGTATTCTCTGTCAGACGATTACTCTGCTCCTTCGGCACCCACTTTACATTCTTAAGCTCACAGAGATCCCTTATATGGCAAAACTATGGAGAAAGTTTGTGGTAGCTGGATGCTTTTGGCCAAAAAACACAGATCCTATAGTCATACCCTTATGGAAAGCCAAACAAACTACTACTTGCTTATTTAGTCTGCTCATCTTGACATTGTTTATTTAGTAACACTGCTTAATGTTGGTAATGTCAGTATCCAGCCTTCCATCAGGAAACAGAACGCTTCAGTAGGGAAGAAACAAGTAGGTGAGTGTGATATTAAGTGAAGCAAAGGAGAGGTGAAAGGAAAATCTAATTACTGGCTGATTCAGGGCAGTGGGCTAATGAGCTGCACAGTGCTGTTAGCCCTGAGTTATTTCTGACACTGCACCATACACAAAGTACAATGACTACAATGGTATGGCATGCAAAATATGTGTATTATGTGTTCAATAAATTACAACATTTACACTTATTTTTTTTCCTTGGTTGTCCTGTTTGGTTAAGAATGCAATCAGTAGTTTGTGTTGCGGTCCCTGAACAAACTGAGGTTAGCTTTGTACAGGCCAACTGTAAACACCCTTGTTATAACTGCTGTGCCCCTTTCAGGATGGTAATTGGCTTTCTCAATATATGGCCAGATGTGCTTGTGAAACCAATGGAAATACACACAAAAAACATACAATAAGTTAAGAAATGTTAAGAAGTTCCATTATAAGTTCCATTAAAGTTTCAACAGACATTCACACAGCTGCTATAAAAGAGTACATTTAATTGCTATTTCTTAACTACCGAAACTCTGGTCTGTGGCTGAGCGGCAATGACCATGCTTCAGAGGTCTCCACCACAGCCAAACCGGACACAAGCGGTTCAGCTATTCCCATAGAAAACTATGAAATCAAGAGGATTTTTTTCCATTAAATCTGCTGGAGACATGCAGGGTCCAGAACCCACTTTTTATGATCATCAATCCATAATTAAAAAGAGAGAATATTTGATTGGACCACCAATAATAATGCAATGATAATAATGTGCAATGACAATATACAGAAGGTTAACACTTCCTGGTATTGGGCCAGATATCATGAACACAATGGACTTAAATTGTATGCACATCATGGATTGGAGCTCAGGAACAGGAAGTGCACAGGAAGTGTGTACCATGAGTCGGCAGACAACATCCTGTAAGGGATTGTACCGCTGTGTTTACCAATGATAGCTGCACTGATAGATCGTTGGAGGTGTAACTTCCCTAGTGTGGTTTGAGGAAGTTAAAGTAACATATAACAAGATCATCTTTGAATGTAAAAAATACAAAATCACAGTGACAGCTGCTGGGTGAATTGCCAATGCCATAACAGGCAAAACAATTAATGAGCCACCGCATTTTAATAAGTAGGTCCTATAGCATCAAATGCATTAATGTACAGCCAATAATACGGCAGTCACTTTCACAAGTAAAATACATTTTTTTACTGAAATAAACTTCCCTAATCTCATGTCAACACAATACAATTAGAAGAAATGCAATAAATTGCAGAAATAGCAGAAATAAAACCATTTAATATAATGAAAGAATTCCCTGAAAACCACACCAGAAATAACATGCTGTAATCAGCTTACACTATAATGTCAAATGTGGCTAGTAGTTTTTTATTTTGTGGCATCCACATTTTCAAATAGTGATTCATTACCTTAACGGGCACAGTGAGGTTCCTGTTTTGATCTTACTGCCAAAGAAAGGCTTTTTGTGCCAAGGAATCTCTTCAGGTCAGCCTAATTATTCACATATGGGACCACACCACACACACACACACCAATAGCTGACGCTTTCATCTTCACACTAAACAAAAACTCAAAACTAGTTCAACTTAATCTTACCCTTTTCCACTGCATAAACAATAATACACCATTGTAAATCACTTATTCAATATTTTAACTGGAAAAGTGGGTAACGTAACATGCTCTGCTTGAAAGTAACCCGCTGATTGCAATCACTGACTGAGCAAACAAATTGTTCAATGGTGGCCACTGACTCAATAGTAACCAATCAAACAAAGGCTGTCCTGCCTTTTTCGTCATCACAGCCACTCCTTCCTCGCTTACTCTCCTTCAGTCACTACTAGGCCAACATTTGTCCTATGATTAACTAATTGTCATAAAAAGTCATGTGAAACTGCCTGAGAATACAATTTAATTGCACTGCTAAGCACTTCCCAGAGCTATAAAAAATATGGGTGAAAAAGAAGCAGGTGCTCAAGAGCCTGATGAGTCTTCAGTCAATGGATGAGATTGGTTTTTTGGCATGCCAAAACCAAACACTTTAACAATACTGGGACTGGGTCAGGCAGTGAGACTGGTGCATAGGCTAGGCCTATACATTTGTCTGTGAATGTCAGCCTATGATTTTGTGCATGAGACGGTGTTTCCCCAAATTCAAGGGGATTCCTAATAATAGTGTGGTAACTAGTAATTTCCTATCTGCCGTGTGTTGTGATTATATCGAGTCTGCCACCTCCAAGACTGATACCAAAGCCCCACTTAAGTCTACAACAGAGTCAACGCAGCATGTTGGGGCCCCACGTAGTAATACTAAATACCTAAATGAATCCACCAATGTTTTTAGTTTTTATTCTCTAAAGATAACTGTCTACGTGGTCCCATTTTCAATGGCTGTGCGTTACGGCTTAGTCAGCACGCACTGGGCATGCGCACAGAACTATAGGAATCCAAACTTTTTTCGCTGGACCAACGCCTTGCATTGTGGCACAATCACGCCCGCGAATGAATTAACCTGCGACAACTGTTTGATACACTGTGATCAAAAGTCCCCAGACGCCATGCTCACATTTAGCGGCTAAGGAGTTAAGTAGTGGCAGGCTACCACCAATGTTACGCAGCGGATAGGAGTGTAAATTTGTCTCACTTGTTCTCGCAGGTCCCGTTCTCTATCCAGTTCTCTCTGTAGGTTTTGAGCCCGCTCCTCTGCGTCGTCCGCTTGCTGCTGCAAACATTGGATCTTTCTCTTCACGGAATCCAAGGAGTTGACACCACCTGCCATCGTTACGCGCTACTTTTGATAAGACTACACGAGGAAAGTAAGAAAGGGTTGTGCAAAAATATCGGATACCGAGTCGTGTGCTCCGCTTATTTGTCCTGAAATAGGAAAGAGTGAAGTAAAAGTAAAAGTTAAAAAAAAGCTACAAAAATAGCGTCCGACCAAGTCTTTGAATGGGAAAGGATAGTTCGAGTGCAACAAAAGTTACATAACCAGGATAGCCTATTAGAACCCTTAGTGATGTCCAAACGTGTCTTCTGGTCGTCTGGAATGTAAAGTTGGTGTGCTTGGTTGTCCCCAGGAATGTAGCAGTTTTGGTCCGGACACTTGGAGGTAAAAGCAGGATTAAAAAGAGCCTGCTCGATGTGCGGAACCCGGAGCGCCAGTCTGTGCCCAAGAGAGAGAAGGTCGGCGCGATGGCGTCACTGTGGGCGGCGCCTGGTTAAGGCCGTAGACTGGTCTATGGTTCAGGCTCACTGCTGTGACCGATGTGATCGCTGAGGATTTGAAAAGGAATGAACTAGAGACAAATTCTTTTTATGCATTTGCACGACGACGCCTGTCACTGTTTTAGATTCAGGCCTATCCTAATGTCTTTAGGGATTATTCCTATTATTATTATTCCTATATATCTTACAATGGGCAATTAAATCTGTAGACAGCATAGCTCTAGAATCATAGATGTAGCCTATAATAATAACTATTTAGATATTTTGAACAAAAGAGCAAAATAAAGTGTGTTATTGATTAATCAGTCAATATATATATATATATATATAGTCTATACATTTTTTCTAAAGAGATGAAAATGGTTGCAATATTTGTTGCAATGCAATGAATGTTGTTTGTGAAAATTACACACTGTGCGTTTAAGTAGCCTATTATAGCAGTCTATTATGCATAATAAAATTAATCCAACACAACTGTCTCACTGACAGACAGTATAACACCTGTTTGCTCACAGACATATTTGCTGCTCATTGTCATTGCCCATTCAAACAGGTTTGAAGGCTGTCGTCCTGGGCAGGGAGCCTGTCCTGCACTTAGGGTTTCCTATTCACATAATAGGCCTATTAGCAAGCATGTTGGCTCAATGGGCAAGTAGGCCAGTCACTCTAGCTCTTACAGTCCAGCCAGGCTTCAGCCCTAAATGGTCTTACTGTAGCTTAGAAAAAGCAGTCTCCCCGATTTCATCTGCCGATCAAACTCTTACCGAGGGACAGCTTGGAGCATTGATTTTATTAGAGACAGGAGTGTGGTGCTTTCTGTTTGTCTTAGCTGCATTCTTCAAATACCAGAACAACCCCCTACACCCCCACTCTCTGTGCTGTCCGTCCGAATACTGTTGACAATACTCTTTTCTCTGTAACTGTAACTGTACCGGCTGGGCAAACAACTCATCAATTTAACTTTTGTAATTCCTATGTTACATGTAAGGGCATGGGCAGCTTACATCTCTCACCTATTGACCTATTATACCAGTAAGTATAGCTCTTTATGAAGCCCAGTTATTTGTTAAATGGTCTTTATGTTGTTCTTTCTCAAGACTCTCCAGTTTTGTCAAAATGACGTGACCGACTGCTTTGATTATATGGAAGAATATTCTTGGAGTAATAGTGGCTTGCATTAGCAATATAGTAATACTTATACACAGTTTTTGTATTGTCTGCATGAATGAATACAGTTACAGTTCTTAATGGCCTTAATGGCCAATCATCTTAAAGGGGTTGATTATTCAAACAGATATTTTCAGGTTAAGTGGATGCTTAATAGGAATGGTAAGATCTGGGCCACTTTTCCCTGTAGTGTGAATCCAGCCTCTCAGTCCAAGTCCTTTTGTCAGACAGTCCTTTTGACCCACTTTTCAAATGCAGCTATTCTGAGTTTGTTGAATCAGTGTGTGTGAGGAGACACTGTGGTTCAGGTTTTTACAGTCTGTAGCCTATAATTCAGACACTTCCTTCTTTTAGTGCAGCCCTGTGTTTGCAAGGGATTTCCTCCACAAGTTTTACACAATGCCACATCTTGGGGCACGGAGAATGAGATGTTTATTTTACAGCAAAGTAACTCCCCTTTTTACTGCATTTGTGGGTTGTAACTATTCTCTGTAATATCCAGGTATATTTTAAAACGGCATGGCATGCATAAAACAGGATTAGTTGCGGTGTTGATTGAAGTCAGTGTAATAGTATGGTATGGTAACTATTCTGATGATCTTATTTTAATACTTGCTCTAAATCTTAATTATATTTGAAGTTTACTTTTTACATTTATTAAAACAGCACTTTTACTTTACCACAATGACAATAAAGCATGAGCATTCAAACCATTTGTGAGCTTTAGTACTTTGACTAGAGTACGCATTTACTGCTTTTTTTTGCTGTCATTATTATTACTGCAGCTGCATATCACAGGCTCACTAGTGTGAGTAGATTCCCAGTTAAATTAGACATTACTGAGTTGTCCACATACAGTATGTGCATGACTGTCAGAAACCCACTGAGGTTTGTGTTGCTGCCATCTATTTCAAATATGATCCTTTACCCAGATTGCACATAGTTAACCACAGCAGCACTGGTTTTCCTGTTACGCTACATTTACCAAAATTATTTCAGTGTACACGCATATGCACTTAGACCATGGTTCTTCTGATAACATTGTACAGCTCCTCCACCCTATCATCTCCAAGACTGAGCTTGACTGTTGTGTGTTTGGGCCAGGGTTTTGTGTAAACCAAACTAAGTGAGAGTGCAAAGACAATGCACTTCCATTAAAGGTTCCATACTACGCTATTTTCTTATCTATGTTGTAATGTTGTTTCCTCACCAAAGCATACTTGGAATTGTTTCCTTCACACATGTTTAACATACAAAGCTTGCATATAGGCTGAGTTCTTCTCTCAAACGGAAAACACTCACTGTGTTTTTACACATCTTCAGTAGAATCATTTGGATAATTTCAGCTATGGAATTGAATCTCTCTACTGAAGAAAAGATAAAAGGTAAAACTACTGCTTCAACACATCACACAGTGAAAGAGAGCATTTTGAGCTTTGGAGATATAGAGTGACTAAAAAGGCAGAAGTACTCAACATGTGTGAATGAAACAAAACAGAACTCCAGGTATGTTTTTGAGGAGGTAACAAGGTTATAACATGGCTTTAAGATCACAAGAGTAAATTTTGTGTAATAGAAGTGTCAATAGTTACATACCTAAAATGAGGGTGCAGACACTAGGTGGGGTTACATTGCACCCTTTTGCAACTCTGTAGACCGGGTCTGGTTGGGGCTAGCTGTGGGTTATCAGAGCACTCATCTTTCAGTGGCTACAATGGAATGTAAGGTTTCTGATGGGTTCTGAAGCCTTCACACTGGGTCAAAGTGGACTCACAGCTGGTACTGGATTATTCAAAGTCCAGCTGCATGGGGGATATAGAGAGCTAGTTTTCCCATAGTACCTGAGTGTTGTGCGTCCATGTTGCCAGGAGTAGAGGTGACACAACAAAAGAAAAAAACAATACAGGCGCATCAATTTAGGGCATGAATGTTGTGGTCTTGAAACAAAACACATACTTTGTGATTGTAGTACTAGTCAAAGGAAGTATTGTAGTAGTAGTAGTGACAATGTGGTTGTTGGATTTGTAGTCATGGTAATGTGCTCTATAAATAAACTTTATTGATTGTTAACTTAAGTATTTATTATTTTATATAGAGAGAAATCCTAGATGGAGCAATAGATGAAATAAACATAGGAGACCAGTTCTTACTGATTTTTTTTTAACTCACATCTGCAGCTTTCTTCTCAGACAGTTCCAGTTTCTCTTGAGCGTCTTTGAGCCCCTCTGAGAATTTGTCTAGTTCATCTTCAGTCTGCTTCATCTTCTTCTGCAGATCTATCAGCTCCTCCTCCAGCTACAAAAAATGTTAAAAAGTGAGCCATTAGCATGGTTTTATGTACTCATATTTTATAATATACTCTATGTTTTGTACATTAATTGTAAAACTAGCATTGGAATTAAATATTCATACTCAAGTATTAAAAAAAACATTTAAATAGGCCAGAATTAACTTATTCCTGAATAATTTTTTAATGGCTTGGCAATATATCTATGCCACATACAGTTGTAATAATAAAGAAACTGCTGTTAGTTTGTGATGAAAATTGCATTCTGTTGTCCAAAGGAGTTTAAAAAGTTTTTATTATCATAGGATATATAAAAATAATATTGTATTATAATTATATTATATATCAAGCTTTTTCCTATCATCAAACCAAGTTTATTATTTTCAGTATGGTGACATGCAGGATACTGATAAAGCTATTTTGGTAGCGTTAATGGCTTCCTATCAGTCTCTCGTGACATGAATGGTGGTATGCAGAGGCTAATCTTCTTTACAAATACCACTGAAGCCCATGTGTGTCCACAGTGAGTTAAGTGTTTGGCCAAATCAGTATCCCCCCCGAGAAGTGCTGCTGATAATCCCCATGAATTCCACACTGTCATTGTCTGTAGGTCACTCAGACTGAGGTAATGATAACTTTAACTAGAGCCTTAATATGTGTGGGCACTATTTGCATGTGGGCTAATGGAGACAGTAAGCCATGTGTTGTGTTTTACATTAGACTTCCAGATGGACACGGGACATAATCTTTATTACCTCAGACTAATGAGATGTCACCCTCCTCACCTTGCTTGAATAGTGGGTGGTCTGAGCCAAATTACCAACCAACCAGTGTGGCTTCTTCTTGTCCAAAATGCTATGCTTATCCGCAAAAATACACTTTGCTGTACAATTCATTAGACTGTAATTAACAACTTTGAGGTTCAGGGATCGAAACATTTATCCTTGAACTACAAGGAGTGTAATTATGTTGAGCGTTGGACCAGTTTACACTTTATATTAAAGATGCTCTATACACTGCTTTTCCAATGACAAGCCACTGCTAACTTGTTGCTTTGTCTGGAATGTTCCATAGTAGTGCATTAAACTAATCCATCTTCATGGAAATAAGCAGGTGACGCAACCAGACCAAGTTATGGAAAGGTGCCTCTGTACTCACAGAAAAAATGCATGTTTTCAAGGTATTTCTTAGCAAAAATATCTGTAATTGAATCAATTCAATACAGTATATATTTAGTTCCATGTCATGAAACATTACAAGCACAAAAATTACATCCTTCTTTTTTTCACCAAGAAAGTTACATAGTGCACCAAAAAACATTAGATATATGGCATTGCTGTGAGGGCAAAATATGATCATGTCCCTGTATGAAAGCCATTGCTAAAAGTATATGTATTATTTTTGCACATACACCTCACGGTTTAGTTTTCTTTGTGGCGGTATGTTTGGTATGGTGTAAACCAGCTTATACCGCTTCAAGCAACACTCCACTTACAAAGTGTGTACATTTTCAATATATTATAATATGTATATCTTTTTGCATTACCTTTTCTTACACTTTTACTACTGTTCACCACACATTAAGATCTCTCACCTGTTTGCATTTATCCTCTGCTGCTTTCTTGTCTGTCTCAGCCTGTTCTGCCCGGTCGATGGCATTCTCCTTGTCCAGCTTCAGCATCTGCATCTTTTTCTTGATGGCCTCCATGGTTGTGGTTCCTCTTTGCGATGATCTAATATGATTTTAAGAAGAAGCTTGGTGCTGTGTCTTGCTTAGGTGGAGTTGAAAAGCAGCCGTGAAGGGTTTAACAAAGTTACAGAGAAGGAAATGCAAGAGGGAGGAAAGCTAGGCAGAAGTGAGCAGGGATGGAGAGCAGGAGCCCTATATGGGTAGCACCAAAACCTGCCTCTGCTTTCTGATCACCTCCCTCTCTCTCCCAATACACCCATCCACTCAGCACTCAGCATCCACTTCACCACGGCTATCGCAACACTCATACAAGGGCTTTCTAAACACAGTGGCAGCCATGCCTGGGACCACAGCTCCTCTCCTTATTTGGGATGCTGCATGGAGACAGGCACCAGGCAAGAGGGGGACACAGAGGTGCAGGTTTCCACATATAACTCAGTGGATAAGAGTGCCGGTAAACACTATCAAGCACTCAAGGGGAACCCAGAGATGTTCAGAAATGTTCATACTGGTGAATGACATAATACCTTGTAAAGTAGAAGGTGTAACTGCTTTCACAGAAATGGCTCCCTGTACCTTTTAGATTTTACTAAGCAAATATGGAACAAAAATTACTTCTGTGAGTAGATATGAAAATACTACTGATAAGAATTGCATGACTTCATATATATTGGATAGTGGCAGTTAACATGAGGTATTTCATAAGCTGTATAAAGCATGACAACCTATATAATTAATGTAGTCAATAATCTAAAGATACATCACAAACCATATGTTCTCTTTGTACCAGTACCAGTTTAGTCTATCTTTGCTTAATGTCACTCTATACAGGCAAGCCCTTCACAGTTTTATATTCTATTAGGAAATGTGTGTTTACTAATAGAATATAACACTGTGCCTGTATAGAGTGACTTAAAGGTCCCTGATGGTGTATCATTTGTTGTTACTTGGTCTTGTATTTATTTATGTTCAGTGGTGGATGTTTGTTTGGGCTTTTATTGCTGTGTTGTTTTTTTCTTTGTGTTATAGCATGTGACCCCCTGTTTCAATGGACACAACAAAGGATTATTTTATTTTACCTAATCTTATCTAATCTTATTCATTCATGTTGATAATGCTTTGAACATATCTACCTTGTGCATTAAGTACATAAGTACAGTATATTACATCTCACCAGTCTTGTGCATGTCTTTTAAACAAATAAATGATATATTAAGACGAGCACTTTAATAAGCAACTTCTTTAGGAACATTCTTATACAGTTTGCTGCAATCAAACTGAAAAATCACATATTGCCTCTTGCCTCACATGACTTTCATTCTTGGCAACTGCTCCCCACCACTTCGACCGAGTAAATACATTATAGACATTGCTGAGATAGCTGTGAAACCAAAAACAGCAACATTATCCCATTACAATTTGAATGGAACAAATGGTTTTGTTCCAGTGTTTCATCTTCATACCACCATAGAAATCTATTGAAACTCTTTATGAAGGGCAAATGCATTATAACCATGTCATCATTAGAGAGATCATTACATAATCTGCACCATACAGGGGCATTCATGGGTATAGGAATGTGGACCTTTTGACTAATCCTCCTGCTGCATTAGTACTCCACAAAGCATCTGTTTCCTCTGCTATTTGCAACACAGTTTTAATATGAGTATCAAATGAAATAAGCAGTTTACAATCTGGATGAAGGTGTTAAAAGCATTCACAGATGTTTGGCTTTAAAATGCTTCAAAAACAAGAACTCTAGCCTTGTTTTCATTAGCAGAGAAAGACAGGAATTGTAAGTCTCAACCACCAGAAAGAACTACGGATTAAAATGACAGTACAATTCAGCAAATATTATGAACACTTTGTAAATGGATAGACAAATGTGGACTGGTGAGATTTGCCTGATGCCAGTATTAGGTTTTGTTTGGATGGAAAAGAAGGAAGATTGTGAAGGTTACAAAAGAAGCAAAAGACTGGCATTTTTATACTGCTTGTCTTATGGTTAAGTGGTTGCTGTTGTGACAAGATCAAAGTCAAGAGAAGCAAAGACTGGACAGAAAACAGGGTCTGTCAGACATTCTTAAGAAGGTTTTAGCTGATGAGGACTTACTGCACTACATTCTTATACATATATACAGTTAAGAAGAATAGCTACAGGTCACCAACCACTTCTGTCGCTGTAAGACCTATAGTTATAAACCACAGCATCAAGGTTCAGTCGGTGAAGTAGTATCTTATCAAGTGTGGGAAGAAATCGAAACCAACTCTGGCCAGGGGCAGTAAAAGAGAGGAAAAAAATGTAATCTGTAATTTAATTTTAATGATGTCTTGTCAATCATCTGTCACATATTTTGCTCTTTAAACTATAACACCACACCTCAGGACATTATTCATTCATTTACATTCTGAATTGCAGTTGCCTCTTGTTTAATATACATTTATACATATTATATTAAATGTAAAGGGTACGACTGTCAGATTAGCAGCATAGCATAATTCTTGTTCTTCATTTAACAGAGGACACTATACTGGACACTTATAAAAGAGGCCTATTATACTGTATGTGTGTTTAACTCAACAACAGATCACTATAGCAGTAGGCATTGTGTGCACTGTTATGGCCATGGGCACAAACACCTGGTCTGGTTTGTAGTGACACATTCAGAGCCAGATGTGCATTGTCGGTCTGTGTTTGGCCTGAACATGCATGATGTGCTTATCTCAACAGTGACGTCACATATATTAGTGCCTCACCTTAGGTACCTTAGATAACTCTACCCCTGAAGTAATTTTGGACACAAATAACAAATCAGATAAGGATTTGCAAGTCTGTTACCTCTAGGGCAAGATACATCACTCTCCTTTTTACCACTTCAAACAATGCTGCATGGCAGAGTTTTGAGTATATTTTTACATTTATTTGCATGGATTCCTTGTGGCTTTTGCATGAAATTTGAGCTTGAAATAATTTCTTTTCTGATGAATAAAAACATTAGTGTGTGGATGGGCTTGTGCTGGAGTCCCAGAACCATACAATTTCAAGTGAATTAGTTAAAACAGTGAACACTGCAGGCACCTGCTCAGACCTGCAGCACTGGCACATGGAAAGAGTGAAACAGGTTTCCTCTGCTCACAGTGACATCAGAAACAATGACGTGTTTCACCGTAAGCCTTCGTCTGATTTTACAAAGCAGTGTCCTGGTTAAATAATATTGAACTTACTACATGAAGTGTAGTTACAATTGCCTATATTACCCCAACTGCACACAAAAAATGTGGTAATACAAGAAGTGCTCCACTGTGTTTTTAAACTGCAGACACCTTGACTAGTTTCATATGGATAATTTCACCTCTGTAATTGCCAGTCTCTTCTGAACTGAGGGTAAAAGGTGTTGTAAACTTGAAAACTACCACTACATGACATGACAAGGTGGAACAGAGCATTTTGAGCTTTGGAGATGTAGACGGACTAATTATGCAGGATTACTCAAACATGTCTGAATGAAACAAAACAGAATTTCAGACATGGGGTAACAGTAGTATAACATGGCTTAAAGCTCACAAAAGACAATTTTGAGTAATAGATGACCTTTTATTTAAATTATGTGTTTATTAATTTAGATGACTGTCTATTCCAGGCAACAGTATAGGCCTCAGGTGCTATACACGACAATGACCAATGTGACGTCGTCTGTCTGATGTAGTGTAACACCTGTAATAATGTCATGGTAAAATAACAGTCTAATTCCCAGTGGATTATCTATTAGTGATGAGCTCATACCAACATGGTGACAGAGGCTGTGTCTCATCACCTCATCACTGCCTGTTGCTGCATAAACCGTATAAGGACTGCACTCACTCACTGTATTTGAATAGCAGCATATTCCTTACTGTGTACACTGAGGAAGCCCTGAAACTCATTTATAGTCTACTGTTACATTATCAATGAACAGTCCCCAGTCTGTTTTCTTTTTCACCATGCTATGACTGTGCTTCCTCATCCACTTCGTCTACTTCTATTGATTCATGGAATTTTGTGGAGCCCTATAGCATTCTGCATGCGAGAGAGAAAATTTCTGTTTTCACCAACCCCCTATCTCCACCCACTGCTCTTAGCACTTTCAATTATAAAAAAAAAAAATCAAACTCTGGGTCATGTGGGGTTGAAAATGTCTCAAAAAACATCAACAAAGTTCTGCTGTTTGCAAAAGTGAAATGGCACTATGAAGAGATGGGGCCTGTCCATTCTGCATTTTTGAAAAGGAAGTCACTGGGTCTGATTCCATTATTAAACCATGTTAGATCAATATTGGGATTTACAATGAACAAAATGCTGAATAAATACCAGAACATAATATGTCTTCTTTAAGGATTCTCATACATCAATTCATTATCTTTCTTTTCTCAAAGTGATTTTAATTAATATTCGCCTATCCATTTTGGAAATGATAGCGTGAACATTTGCTACAGAAGGCTAGTCCCTAAATCTTGGATAAAGTTATGGCCTGATTGGAACCATATATGAGGCCACTGAAAGAGTTAAGGCTGATTAACTTTCTATTCATATTGAGCTGACCACCGCAGGCCAGTATAAACCACTGTGCTCTTTGAGATAGTTCAAAGATGGGCAAAAAAATGTCAGAAAAAACTTAATGAATCTGAAGATTGTTTTTTGAAGTGATGACAACTAAAGCCCTGTTCTTATCCTTGACTACAAGTTAATTTATCTTTATTAGATCATTAAATTTATCTGATCCAGAAAATTGTAGTAGATTTTTTCATGCAGCTGGAATTTACAACTTCTATAATACGATGCAATCAAAATTCCGACACCTTTGCTGTTTACCTGGCAGCTCTGTGACCGTGGGTTCACCTCCTGTAAAGTTGGGATATAAGGGCATGTAGCTTTAGGCTGGACTGTGGTGGAAGTAGGCGGGGCTGAGCGCTAATAGAGGATAAGGATGGGCCAGGCTTCAGGCTTCCAAAGGAAAGCCCTCCCACAGGAAACCGGTGCTCAGTTCTACATGGCCTTTTAAGGTAAAAACTCCCCAAAACTCCTGTGTCCTGGGAATACAGCTATGATATACTCCGTTATAGGGCAAGCAGGAGAGGCCGGCAAAGGCTGTGAAAAGAGGAGGATTTGATGAAAAGTTACTTGAAACTATCACAAGTTTATGCATTGTGAAAAGTTATGGTACATTTTTACTCTTGGATGGCACATCCAATTACAGTGCATTAGCCGGAAGACATTAGCAACAAGGGTGTGGGAAATAACCCTCTGCCTTTTTTCCACATGGGAAAATGAGTTAAAAGCAAATGTAAACAGAGTCCAGAGACATGGTGCATCATGGGAAAGGCTGTGTCCAGAGATACATTCCTCAGTTAAGATTATCATCAGTGGCAGCCTATAGTATCATTAGATCAGACTCCTTTAGTTTAGGCTAATGTACTCTGCTCTTTTGGCTTAAGATTAATATACTTAAAGGTCCTATACTGCATAAAATGCATTATTGTGAGCTTTAAGTCATGTTGAATGAATATTGTTACCTTAACAAAAACATACCAGGAGTTATGTTTTGTTTCATTCCCACATGTTTGAGTAATCCCGGTTTATTTATCTTGTCTACATCTCCAAAACTCAAAATGCTCTGTTCCACCTTGTGATGTCATCAAGTGGTAGTTTTCAAGTGAACAGCTCCTTTTTCCTTTAGTTCAGTGGAGATGGGCAATTCCAGGGCTGAAACCATTCAAATGTGAAGGTGTATGGAGTTTAAAAACACAATGGAGCGCTTCCTGTATTACCACATGACATCACAAGGTGGAAAAGAATATTTTACGTTTGAGACAAGAACTCAGCCTAAATATGCAGGGTTTGTGTGTTAAACATGTGTGAATGAAACAAAACACAACTCCAGCTATGTTTTTGATGAGGAAACAACATTATAACATAAATCAGAAAATAGTGTAATATGGGCTCTTTAATGTCAGCCAAATGTGACAGTGTAGTTGCATCAGAGTAAGAAATGAAATTTCCCAAGTAAACTCATATTTATATTATATTTTTAGATTAAATAGAATCAGAAATTCTCCTAATCCCCCACTACATAAGCTCTGCTCATATGTTTCATTATATTACATAATGCACGTCTGCTAGTGCACAGCAGCCTCACCCTGCTTCTACTATCTATCTGGCTTAACATTTGACATTGTTCACAGACAGTGTGTAAATAAAGATCTCTCATTGAATGGTTTTAATGAGAGCACTCTTTGCACTTGTATTTCAGGGAAGCTCATCACGGTCCATCACTATTGGACCATGAGAAAGGATTTGACCAAGCCAGTGGGAGGACTGCTTTAAACTGGGGTAGTTAAAGCAATGTGGTTAACATGTTTAGCTTTATTTCATATATTACAACACACAGGGGGCTACAGTATATAAATCACTCTATTCCCTAGCCTGGCTAAACGTGTATGATGATGGTAGTTGCAGCAGTTTAAAGATATGATTTTCTGTACCATCTGTAGTTGAAGGGGGGTATTGGTTATCTGAGTATAGCTACTGAGAGGCCATGCAGGAAAGAGACATGAAGTTAGCTCACAGCCATTTCACTGATAGGCTGATATCAGGAGAACATGCCCAAAGGCTCAGCCTTTGCCAACACAAGAGGTCAAAAGTCTATTAGACAACACTTCCTGTATTAAGTCTCACTCAGCTGTTAAAATTTCACCCACTGTTTTGTTTGTAGAAAACATGGCAACTTGAACTGGATGTGATCAGAAATGTTGCCTCCTATTTAAGTCAGGCGATGTGAAGTAGACTAACCATACTTTAGAACATTCACCTTCTATATTCAACTGGACAAAACATGACCGCAGTAAATTTAGATTTAGATTCAAAGTAAATTTTATTTCTACAAATTCTCCAGTGTTTCCCAGGTGTCCCAAACTCAGTCGTATTCACTCATGTTAGATAACTGTGACTGCTTGGCCTTGACCTGTCACAGTTAAAATCCCAGTAAATTGGAAAGGAGGTGGTCCCTCTCTGGCTCAACCCCCTCACTGCCTCACATCTGGCTTCATTTAGACCCTAATGGACAGGCTCATTTGTCAGAACTATAAACAAATGTAGACACATCTAACACACAGCAGGTCTGCTATTGCCAATATAGTTTTATGATCTGTTATTCAGTCCTCTTGTAATACCTGCTATATCTATGGGTTTCAGAATAATAAATCATAATAATAGTGATAATAATAATAGGACTGTTGCCATAGTGATTAACAAGTATTATAAATGTTGAATAAAAAATTTTATCAAAATCAGGGAGCATGAACACAGTTATATTTGATCATCCATGCACTGTTTTACATTAATGTTGATTTAATGTTTATTTAAATAATGAGAGAGGAGCCCTATGCATTTAGGTGTCCGCCTGTTCAGTCACTTTACTTCAGAAAAAACATGTGATAAACGTGATTTAATAGCGCCCTCTTTCGGCTCTATCGGAGATTGATGTTGCAGCATTTTGTGGGAAAACGGTGAGTACTTATCATCATCATCAAAATGCATTACAGACTCCAGAGTTTAAAAAGATACAATGACCAAACTCACACTATCAAAAACACAATATTCACAGTAAACTGCTGCACCAGTGTCCCTACAGTTCGGTCTGGTACCTCGTGGTACTGAGTTTGCCATTCGTCAGGCTCAAGATAATGGTGTTCTCACAGTCATTAAGGCGACATGAATCTGGGCATTAAACAGCGCATATTTGCCTGAAAAGTAGTAGTTTGACCACAGGTGTGCCGTATACAGTGCAGTACAGTACGCTTTAAAAAGTGTCTTTTTCACTTCTACTGCACATATACAACATGCGCATAAACATGTCAGTCTGCGCATACATCATGCGGCATATCCCAAATATTTGTGTTTGTTACATAGAGTTAAAACATTACCACACAATACAAACTAAGGAAACTTTACAAACTTATCATCCTTAGTTCTGCAGACCTTTATTATACTTTTACTGGAATTATATTTGACAAATAATCAAATGTCACCATACTTAGAACATACATTCAGTAGTTCCTGGAGACCTACGCTGCTTGGGCTGAGCACAAGATCATCTGCATACATCAGGTGGTTCACTTGGTTCGACCCAATCATACAGCCTGTTCTGCATTTAACTCTTGTGACAAATCATACATATACAAACAAAGCAAAATGGGAGACTCCTCCTTGCTTGACGCTATTGCTGACAGTAAAACGGTCTGACACACCATTGCTCCATTTCACCTGCCTTACCTGGTGGCTATACCAGTAGGCTAAAATTCTCAATATATTTTATTTATTTATTCGATCTTTTACCAGGTAAGTCAGTTAACAACAGCTTCTCATTTACAGTGATGACCTGGGACATATGTATCATGTTTTGGATATTTACTGAGGCACCCCACTCCGAATCATTTTCTGGAACAATTTCCTGTGGTTGACATGGTCTGCTGCTTTAGATTCATCAATAAAGCACATTAAAAAAGATGAATTTTTATTTTTATAATTTCCAATGATTTCTTTTAAAGCAGATATACATAGAGCTGTACTATGTTTTGATTTGAAACCAAACTGGTTGTCTGATGCGCTGATAATATTTTGTGTTCAACCCAGTGTCCAACCCAGGCCTATAATTTTCCACACTGCCCATTCTGCCAGCCTTATTCTCTATAACTGGGACAAGAGTGATAGAGAGGAGTCGGTCAGGGAGTACACCATGTGTCCGACAGCTAGAGAAGCAAATGGCCAGGAGAGGAGAAAGCATTATGCTGGCATGTTTTAGGTGCTCAGCATAAATCTCATCAGCTCCACAGGTCTTATTAGCTGTATTGTATTGCCTGGTACACCTCATGAGCAGTTACACTCATACATTAATTTTGATCAATTAGATCCACATTAAAAACATTACAATGAAC
This sequence comes from Odontamblyopus lacepedii, assembly GCA_034769755.1. NCBI lineage: Eukaryota > Metazoa > Chordata > Actinopteri > Gobiiformes > Gobiidae > Odontamblyopus > Odontamblyopus lacepedii. Next base: position 22,140,371 of record CM068350.1, on the reverse strand, counting down.
ACAGTTAAAAAGGGTACTATAATATTGTCTCCACTATTCTACTATATTCTCTGTTCCAGAAATGCCAGTGCAGGGCAGAGATGTCTTATTGCTGGACACACATTTCTTTCCAGAAGTCCATCACATTGTTGCATAGAAGTTTACTGGTCCTACCTACTGTAGCCTCTTTTAACTTCTTTACATTTAGTAACATAGACTTCAGCACTGTGCGACATTCAAGCTATAGGCCTACTAAAAACATTTAGGGTTACCAGGAAGTGTTTACTCTCTTATGTAACATTCCTCAAGCTAAAAGAACTCAAAATTGGCACAACAGCAAACATGATGATGGCATTAGCTACTGTCTCTGCATGTTTCCAATGAAGTGGGGTATTCATAAGGCCTGTTAGGCTTTAGGGAAAATGGGCTTTGGTTTGGGTTAGTAGTAGACTATAATGCTGAATGATAACTAGCCTACTGAAATACTTTTGAACTAATGGGGAAAAAATAGGCTTACAGTGTATCAATGGCAATTCTCATGTTAGTTCAGCTCAGCTAAATTTTGTTTTAGTGTTTAGTTTAGGTTTGTGTACCACTTGTGGCATGCTGGACCCTCTACAGTTTGAGTAGTATTTAATTTTTCTCCTTGTGTTAATCATTATTTAGGACATCCTTTTCTGTGGTTTTGTCTAATTTTAGACCTGGCTTAGTCTCATTTTATATTTAATTTAGCCATTATGCCATATAGTCCGGGTTTAGATCTGTGGGTAGGCAACTCGGAAAGCCAAATGTTATCTTTGGGGGTACTTGATGTCTCATTTGACAGCCTTTGTTCTACAAAACAGTTGTATAATACATATAATAATAATATAAAGATGATTTATGCTCTTATTGACTTGGGACTATTGATTTTAATGTCTTTTTTGTTCAGTAAAGCACTTCGATTAAGCCTTCTTTGTGTTTGAATGTGGTTCATAAACTTTCTTCTCCTAAAACAGGTGAAACACATTTTGTGTGCTTTGCCAAATGTTTCAAGGCTGTTTATGAGTGCAGCTGAACACCATGTCTAACCTGGGTTATCTCCATATTATTATACTGTGATTAGAACAGACTGTATTCGATTGCACTGTGTGTGTGATGTGTGGCTGCGTGTGTTTGAGATATGTGTGTGTGTATGTGTGCATGTGAGATGCGTGTGTCTGTGCGTGTATGCGTGCATGTGTGTGTTTGAGATGTGTGTGCGTGTGTGTGTGTGTGTGTGTGTAATATGTGCGTACATGTGCCTGTGTGTGTGTATATGTAAATGTGTGTGACATGTGTCCTCGCCTGACCTGTTTTGGGTAACTGTCAGCGTTACATTCTTGGTGCAGAAATGATACAGGAGCTGTGTTGTGGCTGTCCCTCCTTTGTGGTACTTGTGCTGTTCACAGTCAGATAACAGAGTTTTAAAACTGTCACAAAGTCAGTGGAGCAACATCAGGCCAAATATTTGTTACAGGATGAACCAAAGCTTCATTTGTTACTTTTGCAACATTTTGCAGTTCAGTCTGTCCTGATTCACCCTGTATGAAGTTTCCTTAAAAATATATAGATATGCAATTGTTTTTACAATATTATAATATTGTAAAAAACAATTGTATTCCAATGTGGAAGGAGAAGTTAAAGTTGCACTATGTAACTGGATCATACACCACATGCTAGTGTCCATGGAGATAGTTTTGTTTTGCCTGGAATGTTCCACAGTATCTATCTTGAATTTATTCAAACACACAGTAACATAGTGCGCCTTTAAACCACTGGCAAATTAATAAGTCAAATGATTGCATTATAGTTGATATATGCCCTCAGGAGAGAAGCTTACAAAAACTTATTTTCATGGTCTTCCCACTAAACACGAACTACCGGTACTCTTTTGACATGCACAAAAAAAAAGGGAAAAAAAAGAAAATATTATTCTGTATTTAATGTACATTTTTTATCTGCAGAGGGCAGCAGTGCACTGTGTGGATTAAACTTCTTTAAGTGAGTATTTTTTGTTAAAGCAAGCCTGATGTGTTTTGTCATTTTGACTTCCCAGCTTCCAGCTCAGTGTAAATGTCCTGCAGAAAATTATATTGTCAAATCACATTAACTACATGTCACTTTGGGTCATTATATGACATGCTTGATCATTGGGTTACGCTCTGAGTCTATAGATGTGTAAATGAAGATATCAAATGAGGATAAACTCTTGGTGGTGAAAAGCAGATTTTCAGGCTGGATCCATGTTGAGACTGAAGCACAATGCTGTCTTTATGGATCATGGCACAGACTGCATATTGTTCCGGGTTAGGAGCGAGGGCTGTGCCTCTTTGTGAAATGGGTCAGGTCTGAGAAGGGGTTAACGTTTGGCTATGTCAGCAGAATGATTTGATTTGATAATTCCCATAGTCATCTGAAGATCTAGCAAAGGGCCTTTTTCAATTAGGCTCAAATACAATGAGAAACACCCCAAATAGGCTCCCTGGACACATTATGGGGATGCCTCTTTTTTGCTTTTCAGTGATTATATCTCATCAGCCTATGTCTAATTAAATAAAGCCGGTATACATTTGCTGTGAGTTACTGTAGGGCCATCATTTTCAACCATACAACAAGACTGTCCACAAACGGTCTCAAGCCTCTTCTCTAAAAATATTTTATTTGAGGCTCAGCACAGTTTGAGACAAGATAAGATAAGACAATAAGGTTACCGCTACTTATGGAAATATTTAAATATCAGTAACACATTTTTAACTAGAATATTACATATTACATTCTAATTTAAATAAAATTAAGGTACAGAATTTAGTAAAAAACAAACTAACTAATTAAAACACTACAAAGGACTGAGTACAATCAACAATGTCCAATCCAAGAAGAAAAGGTGCATTAAACTTATTCATGAAAAACCCTTTGATGCAGTACCTTTTTTAAGGGGGACCAAGTGTCTCTAATATGTGTCCAAAAACGGTGATTACACAAACAGTTGGAAACCCATCCAAAACTGATAATCATCTCGTATGGATGCGTTCCCAGACAGGACATGGTTTCAACAGGCAGCCCTAGAGGAAAAAATAAAACATTGTCTTTGTAATATGCAAAAGATTTAGTCAAAGCTCAAAGTAAATCGAAGATTAAATGTTTAGAGTCTATCATAAAATCTGGAATCACTTCAAATATGCACAATAGGCAAAGCTACATGAAAGCCTAACATTAAGCTGTATTTCATAAAGCAAAGCATGCAGTTAAGTCAGGCCATTGTGTGGTGTCAATGACCTCTAGTAACCTCTGCATACTTTTATAGGCAAAGGAGCACTTCATATAGCTGGTTTATATTCATTTACTTAACAGATACTGAAGAATTATTGCATCAAAGATTATTTTCAGGTTAATAGGTGCAACTTAATGGTATTGGGACAAAATGTTGGACAGAAATGCAGACCACATGTAGGTGTCAAGTTTCTTCCTGGCTCTGGAGTTAAGGAAGGCACCATATGGGAATGTAGTTGTGCATATCCTACTCCTGGGGGCGGGACTAACTGTGTGATGTCATCAATCTAGGGTCCGGGTGATCCTGTCCCGACCAATCTGAGCTGGACAAGGAGGATTCCAGGGGGAGGCGGTCAGTGGATGATTAAATAGAGGGGGGAGGGTAAGAAAATCAGGCCTGGGAAATATTGGTTTAAGTATTTCTTCAGTACTTGGAATAGTACCAGAAAGCTGTCCTTAAATGTTTACGAATGGGGCTTTCAGGTCAAAAGGAGAAGATGTAGACATGAGACCAGTGACACCTCAAAATCTGATGAAAACCAAACCCTTTTAGCACATTGCAGCATGTTGTCTGCCTTTTTGAGTTGATAATTGTAAGACTGTACTGGGGACATGACAGAAAGTAAAAACACTTTTTTTTTAGAAACAATATAAATGTAATTGTATGTATGCATTTTGTTGTCTTTTTTTCCTCTTTCTTCTGCCTGGGATGATTGTTTCCTAATGAGTCAATTGTGCAGCTATTCTCCTGCATGCTTATTTTGAGAAGAAAAACCTTAGTTCCTATTACTCACAATGATGTGAATGATGATATGGTTCCTCAAAATCTCACAACTTGTCATAACCCATGAACATTATGGAAGTCCAAGATATTTTTATTTCCTTCTCATATTTTTAAACTTCTACTTTTTCCAGAACCACTTTGAGAACAGGACACAGTTCACTTTTGTGGGTTAAAAATAGTAAAGAATGACTCATGGTTCAAAGGTTTGTCATCGAGAGCAGGGCTACACAATTTAAAAAAAATATGTATTTTTTTAGCATTACAATTAGATCAGAGTGCATATTTTAGATAGGAGCAGAGAATAGTCTGAACTGCTAAAGTAAACTCCATGGACCGAAAAGGTTAACAGTATGTAGTTTGTTTTTCAATATTTTTTTGTTTACAGTAGTTACTCTGTGATCTAAATAATTGCAGTCTTTGTGATTGATAATTACACCTACTCACCGACAGAGCATTTACCCCTGAGCGATATATGAGAACCGGTCAGTGTTTCTGACTTGATTTCGTTGGTTCCAGTTGTGTAACTAAATAAAATGTGCTTTTTATTTGAATAGAATCTTATTTCTAGTGATGGGTTATTGGTTATGAGTTACTGGTTACGATATCGGTGATATTGGTTACGATATCGGTGATTTTGGAGTGTTTTCCCCAGATACTGATATCGGTCCATATGGAAAACTTTGCCGATATTTGGGACAGATATTTTTACTGCACAGCCCCAGTCTCTAAGTGCCCAAGTGTGTTTCCCAGTTTGTTGTCAATATCCGATTGTCTTTTTGAAAAGACTAATGAGAAAAGATATGGCTGTACAAAATCATGCAACCAATGATCTTATATTCCAAATAAATGTTTTGTTATTATTTTTTACAAAAAAGTTATTTGTGAATTGTACTACAACTTAAAGGTGCATTATATAACATTTCAAGTGATTGTCTCCGTGAAGATGTTACTGCTTTAGCCAGAATATTCCACAGTGTGCTATTAAATGTAACTATCTTACATTTATTAAATTATTTTTCCTTAAAGTACATTGATATGTATTTTCACTGTAAGCAGGGTCTCCACTGCACATATCTGATCTGTAATTTGGCCAGGTGGTGTTGCACACTTGTGTTGATATGTTTAATGCCATACTGTGGAACATTCTAGGCAAATCAATAACATCTCTATGGAGACAAGCAGGTGACGGACCCTCCACCTGAAAAGGTGCATAGTTCACCTTCAAGATACATTTGGGGTCCTTGCTGTGGATTTAAAAAATGCAATTTTGGTAGTGGCAAATATCTCTTATCAGCAATAGCAACAATAACAGATATTGGTATTGGCTTAAAATTCTATATTGGTTCATCACCACTTATTTCACATAATAATTCATAATCAACAATCTCTTCATTACAATATACTCCAACATATTGTGCAAATGCTAGGTAACATGTCTGGATCTGCCCTCTGCAGTGTCAGTGTCAGTCACATCTCCGCGCTGAGTCTTGGCTTGAACTTGGCACATTCCTGTTCACACCACAGGTACGAACTGCCGGAGACAACAGAGGTTCAGGAAATGGGATGAACAAGAGGACTTACTGCAGAAGACAATGTAAAGCACTGGAGATCCATCAATGAGGAGGAGACCATGAGGGTTCGGTACCATTGGCTGCTGCTGTTACTGCTCCACTGGCATGAATGTATAACAGGTACAGTCGCATGTGAAGTTTGGGGGAATGTGTGGGGGTCATGATTAAGGGGGAGGGAGGACCCTACAGTGGGGCTAAAGCGTTACACTATTAAGAGAGTATACTAGCTCAGAAAGATTCAAATTTCAAAAACTGCATAACAACTTCTCCATCATGAATAAAAAGCAGTGTATTTTTTATTGTAGATATGTAGTGCAATGGTAAAGTAACCCTCTTAGAGGAGTGAAATGTCTGGACTTGTCCACAAAGGAATGCTAATATGCGCATTCATAGAAAACCCAAGGCCAATGTAGCCAATATAAGTGTTTTACATAGTATTCAAGAATATACTTAGATTGCCTTAATACGACCTTTCACATTTATTAGGTCACAAAGGTGTAATGATAGTGCATGTTTGTGCCAGGGTTTGTAATTGCCATGTTCAGGTACTTTGTTGTAAATAAGGTAAGAGGTAATTACAGAGTGAGTGACTAAGTGCAAGCCCTGTGTAAACATGCATGGATCAGATGGTAGACATGAGTGACGGCACAGATTAAGGTGATGTCACGTTTCCCCATGTATCAGTACATTATAAGATAGAGTGTTAACCATTGCTCTCAGTCAGCCATTTGTCTCACTTCAGCGTGGATGGGCAATAATCAGAGGTGGAACATAACCTCATATCTAAATAAAATATTCACTTTAGTTTTGGTTGTAGAAGTAGTTGTTTTGTTAGGGTTGGACAGTAGCACTGTGATCGAAATGGTAATTTAAGATCTGAAAATGTTTTTGTATATTGTACACCCCTAGAGTTATTGCAATTTCACAGTAGATTTGACACTTCAACAAGTATGGTGTCCTGTGAAAAACCTGAACCACATGTCTGCAATAAAGATCTATCTATACTATTGATCCTTTGCAGCTGATGTCATCAACATTCTCTGGCGGCTTGACGCTAACTAAAAGCACTGCTCTGTTTGAAGCTCAAGTTAGACTTTAATCTGACCTTTATTTTAACACAAACAGATGGTTCCAACTAAACAAACAGTTTAGTTGGAACTACAACAGGTGATCTGATTTGTGCTGTTAAAGAAGTCTCAGATACAGGGGCACGGGACTAGGGGAGGGGGGTATTCTAATATTCATTTTTCATCAAACGACTTGTAGTGTGTTTCCATAGTCCTATGTTACTAAGATTTCTAAGATTTTTCTTATTTCTACGATTTTTCTCAAAATTAAACTCTAAGTCATGTATTTTTTTATTTATGCATTTAAAGAGATGATTCAGAGTAATTTCAACCTAGGGTCCTTTGCACCATGAGGGAATGTAGGGCTGAGGGAACGTAGGGCTGAGGGAACGTAGAGCTGAGGGAACGTAGGGCTGAGGGAACGTAGGGCTGAGGGAACGTAGGGCTGAGGGAACATAGAGCTGAGGGAACATAGGGCTGAGGGAACATAGAGCTGAGGGAACATAGGGCTGAGGGAACATAGAGCTGAGGGAACATAGGGCTGAGGGAACATAGGGCTGAGGGAACATAGGGCTGAGGGAACATAGAGCTGAGGGAACATAGGGCTGAGGGAACATAGGGCTGAGGGAACATAGAGCTGAGGGAACATAGAGCTGAGGGAACATAGGGCTGAGGGAACATAGGGCTGAGGGAACATAGGGCTGAGGGAACATAGAGCTGAGGGAACATAGAGCTGAGGGAACATAGGGCTGAGGGAACATAGGGCTGAGGGAACATAGGGCTGAGGGAACATAGAGCTGAGGGAACATAGGGCTGAGGGAAAGTGGGCATGCTTCCCCCTGCTCACACAATAAATTACAGTTTTTCAGTTTAGTTTTAGTTTTTAGTGCTCGTATTGATCACAGGCTCCTGTAAATGTGTTGACTAAATCTATTTTGTATTTTTTCTTGAGTTTTTTGAGTTTGAGTTTCAGACTATTTTAAAACTTCTTTGTGTTTGCTAATGTTTGCAGAGTGTCTCCCTGGTAAATGCTACATGTATCCGGTGTATACAATATTGACATTCAATATGCATCCTTCTTTCATTTGTTAGGAGCCTTGCGAGCCATCAGTCCGTACATCAAACACTATGAGGGCTTGTCCTACGACAGAGAGGACCTTCACAGGAGGCACCTGAGAGCCACAAGGTCCACCCTTCCCCAAGACTCATCTCTCCATCTGGACTTTGTTGCTTTCCGAAGGTGAAATTTCAAATTCCAGATGAAACACCACTATTTATTATGTCTTCAGACATGACCCAAACAAAGGCCAACAATCAGCAATCCTGACTTTGATCGTTTGCATGAAATTATAAACCACATCTGTGAAATGTTTATGTTTATTACAGACCATTTCGCCTGCGATTGCGACGAGATGCTGACATTTTTTCGCAATACTTCATATTGACAAACGAGAATGGTTCCACACTAGCTGATCTTTCCCATTTATATACAGGAACATTAGAAGGTGGGGTTAACATGATATACTCAAATTATGCACATATATTTAACCCAATAACATAGTCTCTCCCCTTGTTTCAGGTGAAGCTGATTCATCCTGCCATGGCTCTGTGATACAGGGGCAGTTTGAAGGCACCATACACACCTCCAATGGGACCTATCATGTAGAATTAATGGAGAGATACCATAACACAACAGACCACCATTCTGTAATCTACCATGATGACGACCTGGGTAAGACCAACTGAAATGTGTATTCTCAAAACGATTGTTTCTTAAAATGATCAAATAATGTAATGATAGACCCATTTGACCCATTGAATACTGTGTCTTTAATAGACTAGGTAATAAACATGTACACAATGCCATGAAATCTTAGTAGTAGTACTTCAAATGGACACTTCACATAATACATGTTAAGTTTTATATCAAAGGTCCTATATTACCCAAAATTTTGAGCCATGTTATAATGTTGTTACCTAATCACAAACATACTTGGAGTTGTGTTTTGTTTCATTCACATGTTTGAGCAGTCCTGTATTATTAGGTTTTTGCATCTCAAAATGCTTTGTAAATTTCAATTTAATAGCTATCTTTTGTTCAGTAGAGATTGGCAATACCAGGGCTGAAATTATCTAAATGATTCTAATGAAGTTGTATGGAGTTTAAAAACACAGTGGAGCATGCACTACATTACCACATGACATCACAAACTCAACCTAAATATGCAGGATTTGTGTCAAACGTGCGAATGAAACAAAGCACAACTTCAGGTCTGTTTTTGATGAGGAAACAACATTGTAATGTAAATCAGGAAATAGTGTAATATGGACCCTTTACAGCTGAACATTTTTTCATCATCATTCATAAATGTCCTATTACCCCAGCTGCATGTTCTGGCCCATTTTTTGCTACAGCAGACCTCCCCTGCTAAATGACTGTCCCACCCTCCCTCAGACAGAGACGCTGAAATATTGTACATTCATCACACATGGCTTAAACCAAGCCTTTGATGCTTTCTGTAACCTGTACCTGAGGTCACCACAGCTCAATGAGTCCAGCACAGTCTTGTTAAGCGATTATTTCAATGGGTATGTTGGGCACCAGCCAAAAGTAAAAGAGGCTCAGTGCGGTGGCTTTAGCTGCATATGGCCGAGGTGAAATAAGGACAAACTAACAAAAGACTAAATGAAAAACGTGGTAAGGTGATGGATTAATTTAGTTTCACAGTAGGACTTTTAGAAGACGGGTTTGTTTTCATGAAGACAGATTAGTCGTATTTATTTGCAGCCGTTGGTGAATCTTGTGTGTGTTGTATGTTCCTGTCTTAAGACGTGGACTTTCAAATGTTTTCCAAGAAACTCAGTCACAAGGAAACTACTGTAGATCAATAGATGCGGTGTTTGTTTTCGTCTGAGACTCCCCAGGTTTCCCGGCACTTTTTTCCGTCTCTTTCCGCGTTACTCTAGAATAAACACACTTACGAAATGGCTGCATCCTGTTCTTAAGTCTTGGCATTCGGCATCACTACAACACAATTGATGCTGTAGGAAAAGGGATTAAAGTCGGATGTATGGCTCCTTAGGTAATTTCTATTTTATTCTGTTGTTGTTTGAAGACAACAAAGGAGTACGATTTTTCTCTCTCCCAGGAGATGAAGGATGTGAATTAAAAAACATTGCTCCCAGATACTGAGTTTCTTGGGGGCATTTAAGGACAGTCTGTCCACTATGGTTTAATGTCTGGCTCCACAAAGGAAAGCCGTGTTTCATCACCCATAAAAATAGTGCTGTTTATTTTATGAAGTCATATATACTTTGGGTTCATCTTTAAAAAAAAAAAAAAAAAAAAAAGATAGCCTAGCTCTGTAGTCTGGCTAAGACTTTCTCCCATAAAGAAATATAATTCTTAAATTAAAATCAACATCATGTAACAATATTTTAATAAGCACTGTTGTGATCTAGTCGCGTCACCTGTCAGTCATTGTTGGTCAAACCCATTCATTGTCACCCAGTCATACTCCTTCTTACACACTAAGAAATTTTAATCATCCAGATTTTACAGTATTAAACTGCTTTCTCACATCTACCTATTTGGGGCCTGGATGAACTCTTGGTGTTGAATCCCTAGACTTGACGTACTTAACATTTCTGGTTTTCAAAATATATTTCTCTCCTCAGTCCTCTTATGAACGAAGTGGCAGAAAAGCTATTTTATTCAATGTTATCTGAAGTGTGGACTTACAGAAAGTAAAAGTAAACAGATTTTTCTTTGTACACTATTGCACAAATTGTGCCCTTTTATAGACTTAATATATCCTAAATATTTTTTCTTTGCACTATGTATTTATTGTTTGTATTGTTACATTTCCTATTCCTCTTAAACTATATGCAATTAATTTTAGTCAGTTTTCTCTGCAAACACAAATACTCATTATACTAGTAAATATTATATGGGGCACTGTTACATTTAATATTTTCATGACATGTATTACAATAAAATGCACTAGACTTTTGAGGCAGGTCTAATTTGCTGCTGAGTATGTGGACCTTGAGGGAAAGTATGTAACTTTTAGGAAAGCTTTTTATGGCAGTTGCTGTAGATTAATCTTGTGTTTGGAGAAGAAAACCTTAGTTACAAATGTGGTCACACTCACTTCAACTGTCTCTTGCCGGATTAAGTGTGACAGAATTTGAACAAGTCAGACAAGTCTGGAAATAATTCTGGTGGTGGTTTGTGGTCAGGCAGTTGGGATTATATTTCCTGCCCCCTCTCATGCCATGTACAGAAGGGGCAGCATGTTTCTGATTGGCTGACGGGTTGGCAGAAGTGTGGTGTGATCCAATCATTTGTTGTCTGTCACTCACTGTGGTATGTATCCGATACAGGAGGAATGTTACATTCCCTAACACTACAAGTACCTCCAGGGGTTATATGGGTCACTAGTTAACTGGCAAACCCTCATTCTGCCCACTCCAGTAACATGTGAGAGGGATTATCGTCATGTGACTTTCTGTAATGAATGGAATGTCACGCTGTTGTATCCGCAACAATAACACCAATGCATTTTGAAATTATACAGATTTTCAGTATTAATTAACTACCATGTGACTTTAAACACACACAGTAAACCCTTTTTGGCTTTCAGTTGCACTTAGAGGGCAGTGTACACCAGAGCAATGTCCGTGTCACTGTTTCTTCATTATTTGTACAATTTGAGCAACAAAGACATTCAGGACTGTGAAATGTAACTAGTCTGAGTGTGTGAGGAAAGAGAGTAAGTAAGTAAGTGTTTATTTATATAGCGCTTTTCACAGGCATATGTCACAAAGACGCTTTACAGTGGATTATTTTACAGAGCATTCTTCATTCACTCCATATCCGGTGGTGGTAAACTACTGTTGTAGCCACAGCTGCCCTGGGGCTGACTGATGGAGGTGCGGCTGCCAAGCTATGCGACGCCAACGGTCCCTCCAACCACCACCAACACTCACTCACACAACTTTACACCTACAGTGCATGTTTTGGGTTGATGGGGGAAACCGGAGTGGCCGGAGGAAGCCCATCCAGACACGGGAAGAACATGCAAACTCCACACAGAAAGGCCTGGGTGACCCGGGGATCAAACCCTCAACCTTCTTTCTGTGAGGCATGAGCATTAGCCACTCAGCCACCGTGCTGCCAAAGGTGGTGATATGCCAAAATGTTTTCTTAGAGCCAGATCACGATTTTGTTTTCATCACAATTCATGTAGCCTACTCTATTGACTTTAAGAGCCATATTAAGTAATCTTCTTCTATGAGTTCACTCTCCTCTGTGATTGGTTAAAGCCTCCTGTCATTCAGTCAGAGCCTTACAGAGGCTGTCCCATGGAACAGTGGTCACATAGACTGTTTGAAAAATGTAACTATTAAGCACTCAAAGACATCGGGGAGGCTAACCAGCTACGTGCTAACTAAAATCCATAACGTGGTTGTTTTCAGTCTAAAAAGTGCATTTAAACCGCAAGATTTGCTTTAATTTAAAATCATGTCTTGTGGCCATAAGTTACCACATAGCTGATTGAAGGTTTAACTATTTTCTGTGGTGTCCTTGATGTTCAGTGACCTGCCTCTTTGACGTAGTTCAGATAACGCACACTGCCAGTCTTAAAAACAGACGTTTTTACTGAAAACTTATGTTATCTATGTTAGTAACCACACTGTGCACATACTCTGAATACACAAAGGTCAGCTACTAGTTTTTCATTCTGTGCCAACTGTATTTCACAAACTGTATGTTTTGTCTGCCTCATTTCTGAAAATTACATTGAGTTTGACTTCTAACCTAGGGTGACAGATTTTCAAAGTAAAAAACTGGGACATCCCCAGTTTGAGGTGATAGGTAATAATAAAATTATGAAAGGAGTGTGTAATTAAGGAAAACTGTTCTGCACTTGGCCCATTCATGACTAACATGTGAGCCAGTATAGCCACTTTTTCTTTGTGTTTTGGACATTTTAAAGCAGCTTTTCTGTATTTTACCTAAACAAATGACAATTTATGCCTTTCTTTACTGTTGGCAGGGATCAGATTGGTCAAAAATAGGGACACCTGGGACATGTCTTGTAAAAAACCGGGACAAATAAATTGTTTTAGATAAATCTGCTGGGACAGGGGACACAGGGCTCAAAACATGGACTGTTAATAGGTATGTCTGGCCATCCTATTTTAACCCCAATACAAACATTTATAAGCATGAAAAAGCATGGTCTAGTGTTTCAGAATGATTCAGCAAAAACTATTTTCTAAAAGTGAACTCACACTTTCAGGGCCTTTGCCCAAACTTTCATACTCATCATACTATTGTGAAATAGGTTATAAGTTATATTGCTTCCAAGGCTAAACAACAGATGAAGATCAAAGCATGAAGCAACTATTTGCACAATCCCTGTATAATTGTACAATAAATAGACTGATTAAAGCCATGTTTAAATGTATGATTTACTTTAGGATCAATGGTAGACTTTAGCCCAAATCACACTTCACATTCTGCATGGACACACTGTCTCATAAGTCACATAATAAAATTTATGATACCTTAAATTGGTTTGTTTACTTATTTATTTAATGTATTTTGTAGTGCTGCTGTCCAAAAGAAGTGAAAATGCAAGTTTTTGTGCTGCAGAACACATGAAGCTTCTTGACCTTGGACCTTCACCAGCTGAAGTAGGTAGCTATAATAATGGTAGTAGTAGTTTTACAGGTTTTTATATTGTTCTTTGTGTTTATTGTCTGCTTATTATCATGTGATCACATAGTATAAAAATATGGCTCCTGGAGAACAATAAAAGGCATTTCCCACAACATTTGCCAAACAATTTAACAGATTGGTCCTGTGGGAGTATTGTAATTATTGGTTTACCTGTGCTCAAATTGGTGGTGTTCCAGACTGCCACTACGAACATTAGTGGCCTTGAAAAGGATCCATTTTTAACATGTACACATTTCCCCCCTCACTCATCTAAACACTTTAAACAGATGTTTCCGCACAGTAACAATCCACACAGATTCCTGTATAATGTGGTATTAAAGTTCATTGCGCTCATGTTTTAATTTGTCTTTCACGTGACTAAAGTATTAGTCAGTCGTTCATTGAGATACCCCATTACCCAGTACCTGTCATTACTGTGTTGTCCACAGGAGGCAGCAATGAGCCGCTCCAGGAGGACAGTGGATGAAGCAAAGACCAGCTGCTTGCTCCACTTCCACGCAGATCACCTGTACTTCAACAAATTCAAGTCTGTGGAGGCTGTAGTGGCACAGGTTCTGTCTACGGACAATGTGACAATCATAAGTAGTTCTACGATGTATTTAAAGTTGTACTATGTAACTTTTCTGATGGAAGATCCAACACCTGCTTCTCTTTGTGCTTTGCCTGACATTTTCCCCAGTATGGCAGTAAGTTTAATACCATCTGTGAACTATTCCAGATCATGTAATAACTCCATAGAGACCAGTACCAGAAAAGTTACATAGTGCACCATTATTTGCCAAAAAAGGACATGCAAAAAAATGAAAATGCAAAATGCCCCAGAAAAGCCACCATACAGGCTCTGATATCATTCAATATAAACACAGTGAGGAATGCCTCTTATTCCGAGGCTAAATTAAGGCTGAAATCTTGCATCACCTCTATCTGTCACTTATGCCCATTAAACACATTATGTATGCCATTTTAGGCTTTTAACACAATGGTAGTTGGCTCAGGTCAGGAGCAACATGTGACATCCTCTTGGGTGTAAATTGAATTAAGCGTCACTGCGGCTTCCTGGTGTTTGGGCTACAGAGCTGGAAATAAAACCTCCTTAGGATTTCCTTAGACGTCTCACGAGCGTTGGATGCTTTGTTTACAAACCTTGAACTTTGAGTCTTTGAGGCTTTGAGTAGGGGCGAATGTTGCAATCGTCAGTCTAAGATGAAAACAAAAGCAAAGGCTTCTACAGGATATTGACTGATTAATTGGCTTTCCTATTCAGATCATGTCCGTACAGTATGAACCCTGTGGCTTTTATATGACGTCAAATAATTGATTTACCCAAATAGTAAGTTGCCATGGGCACATTGACCACTATGGTATGTAAATCATACCCAGAAGTCTCCACTGCAACAAACACTGTAACAAGTAATGCATGGAGAGCATCTTTAAAGTTGCATTGTATAACTTCTCTATTTGAGGGCTTGTCAAATGCTTTTCTCCGTTGAGACGGGATGTTATTTATTTAATAACCTTTCTATCTTCATGGAGACCAAACCAGATCAAGATACAGGTCAGATCTATGGAGAGGCCACACCTCTCACAGTCAGAATGCCAGTTTTTATAGGTATTTCTGAGTTATAAAATCACCTGTAATTGAATAAATGTAAGGTAGCTCTGTTTAATGTCATACTGTGGAACATTCCAGGCAGAGCAATCACATATCCATGGAGACAAGCAGGCAACCAAAAAGTTACATAGTGCATCTTTAAGGTATCTGTCCTTCATAACCAAACCCAATGAATGTAAATGAAAAGTTGAAGCAAATTACACTTTTTGATTTCATTCTTAAATCAAGACTCTCTTGGTAACAAACTTATTATTATTCCACTAATCATGTAAAAAAAATGTGCAGCTCATAGCTTTCAAATGTAATGACCTGGGATGAGCTTGAGGAAGTGAAAAGAGACTGCGGTGTGTGGGATCCTCTGTCCACTGGACTGGCTGCACGTGCTTAGAGCACGTGGTGTGGATCCTTATGCTTTTCTTATTCATGCAAAACCTACAAATTACCTCAAATTAGGACAATATGACAAAATATTCTGACATTTTTCCTCATATTGATCCATGCTGATTTCCCATTTTATTTTCTTATTATAAAAAACCCCTCTGCTTTAAACCACAATAATTTACTATATAAAGAACTATATTGTGGTGTGAGAGCATTTTACTTAATTGATTGAAATCAGACAGAATATGTGCATTCGAGCTCTAGGAACAGCGGAGAAGAACTAGAACTTCACATTAAAAATACTCAAGCATTTCATTGAGAATTAGAAATGCCTGAATCTCAATCAAAAGTTGATAAATTCTGCAACCCTATTATAAATTACTAATAAAGTTTTAAATGTACTACTCACCTCAGTTTTTAGATCAGATGACATTGTGGCGTGAGAGCATTTCACTTTTTTGAATGAAATCAGACGTGCTTTCCATGCATTTGAGGTTTGGGAAAAGTAGAGTCAAAAGTACGACACCTTCTCATGAAATCTCTTTAGTGACAGCTGTATAATTACATCATCAGAGACTGTCGAAATTAAAATCCAATAAAGCCAACACAAATCTTTCCCACTGGCCTGGTCAACACTCCACATCTGTGCTTGTTTCATTTACCAGCAACAGCACATAACACAGTCTGACCAAATGTTGATGTATTTTAGCCAAAGTTAGCGTCCTGATGCTATCTGTTCTGCTATCACCCTTTTGCCCCGGGTTAGATTCTTTCCACCCTCACACTTGTTGTCCCTGGTCCGGTGCCAGGTCTTTGTAGCAGAGTGTGAGAAAATACAGTGTAAGTGATGCCGTGATGTGATCTTTCAATGTAAATAGACAGATAGTGTTGTCAATCATGGCTGACCTGATGTTTGCTCCTGCTTTGTCCAAGGTGTCAATATTTACAGTATAGAAACTCTCGGTGGAATGTATGGTAGCACACATCTCCAGCCTGTACCTGTGACTGGTCTCACACGTGGCGCTCTGAAATGGGTCTTGCTTCACCTACAGAGCCACGTATAAGGATTAGTGGAATTCAGTAATGATTTGAGATCGAATTGTGTACATTTATTTTCAGACTATTTTCATGCAAAACTGTATGTAATAAAAAACAGTTTTGCAAATCCCAGGGCCCACTCACAGTCAGAATGCATGTTTTACACCCATAGACTGTATAAAGAAGTGGAAGATAGAGTGATGTCACCCATAGTGTTTGGCTCCAGCCAAATGTAGGAGTTATAGGAGCAAATTTGGAGCCAAGTTCCATATTAGGAATAAGAATTAATGTAAGGATAAAAGAAAAACATCAGGATCATGTAGAGCTGGTTAATGCGAACATTTTAAGACTAAAATGTCGAGGCTCAGTGCGGCAGTTACAGAGAGTAGGTAGACCGTTTTTCAGTAAGTTTCATGCCATACTGTGGAATATTGCAAGCACACCAGTACCACCTCCATGGACCCCAGATACAGATCAGGTGGAAATCAACACTACAACAAAAACAGTGTTTGACCATACATATAAGGTCACCAAGCTTTTCTCACATTAAGGTATTTTCCGTTTCAGGTTGGTTCCTACATCCGAGCAGTGAACGACATCTACGACAAGGCCAACTTTAATGGGATTAAGCTGATTAACTTCAAAGTCAAGTCTCTTCATGTAAGACTATAAAACTACATAACAACTGACATAACTCAAACATCTTTAACTAATGGATTACTGACTAGTGCACGATAAAAAACTTAACTCTGTTTGATAAAGGTAATGACTGAAGAGGATACCAAGAACCCACTACAGCGGCTCTACATCGGCCCAGAGAAGCTGCTGAGCCTCTACTCTGAAAATAACTGGGGCAACTATTGCCTGTCCTACCTGCTCACCAACCGTGACTACAGCGGAGTGCTCGGGCTGGCCTGGGAGGGCAAGAACAGTGAGGATAAAACAACACACAAATATCATTCACATTACATGTATTGTATTATCTGACTGTGGTGACAGCCCTGATGGTTCTCTCATCGACTCCTTATTGGGGCTTTTTTTTACCAGATTTAGATCAGTACTGTAGATCTTTATTCATTTACTTTCTTAATGGTGGTAAACTACAGTAACCACAACTGCCCTGGAGTAGTATAGAAGCATGGCTGGTCACCATGATCACTCACAGAACACATTAATACTTAGGCAAGGGGAATGTACAATATTAGTTTGTCCCTGTTCTTCATTCCCATTGGACTCAGATCTTGACATAGGTTAGTTTCTGGAGTACCTTGCTGTAGGTTTTAACCTACTGTGCATGTTTTAACCTACTGTGCATGTTTTAACCTACTGTGTATGTTTTAACCTACTGTGCATGTTTTGGGCACCAGACTGCACTAGTCAGGGCTACGATCCAAACACCAAGATTTTATGGGCAAATCCGTTGAATCACCTCTGCCATGTGTTGTGTTATGTGATAACACACTGGTTTGCCAAAAGGTTAAGTGTAACTGTATAGAAATATATGACCACATTAATAGATCTTAAGTTAGAGACATTTTATCCAACAAATAAAGACAGCCAATAGATACAGGAGCTCCGACTTTATTTGACTATGTTATTGTAAAAATAATTTAAAATGACATAGTTTGTAGTTTATTGTAATTCATCCATAAAATACATCATAAATAATAATATCTGACCGGCTATAATGACTATACAAATATAGATTTGCTGATAGATCATGTCTCATTTCTAAGTGTAGCTTTATATCTGTCTGCGCTCACCTCCCTCTGCAGCTTGTTGTGAACTTGCCAAAAGCCACATTCAAAACTCCACAATCAGAAAACTATGAGACCAGTGAAACAGCTCTACTGCAGCTGCAAAAGCATGTATATCTGTGAGGATTTGTGAAAATGCCATATAAAAGTACAATTGTCCAAAAAAAATTACACATCGACTGGCACTGGCGAGAAGACTTTTGACTGCACACCTACTGTTCAGTTGTTTTAAAATAAACTACAAACAATACGTTAAAATATAATTTCCATTACTTTTTTTTAAACCAAATCCCACTCAAAAAGAAGAGCCATGGAAGAGCCCCTGTTTGAGCCATGTTATACAAGCAGTGTTTGGCCCGTGAAGACAAAAACAAAACGTGAGTGCAATCCTCAATTAAAATTCCTCAGTGGTTCAACTGTGAAGTGGCCGGTGCTCTCCCACTGAGCTCAAAATGCACTTAAGATACACTGATAACCAAACACACAAATAATGTATGAAATATGAAAATGAAATGAAAATTTGGGTTTGGTGTAAAATTAAGTAGATATTGCTTTTACAAGGTGCTCTGCTTGATCATGTGACATATTCTGAGCATTTGATTGGCTGAACTGAGGGGTGTGAAAGCAGACCACCTCAAGTGACATGCGATTAGGCCTTAATGAACCTTTGACTCCAACATAAATATAAACAAAAGCCTAGGCGTCTTAGTGGTGTTTGGTGACCGCATGCCTCTGGCTGTCGCCCTGCACATATTTCATGTGACAACACAAACCTGTTGCATTGTGGGTGACATTGATACGACTTTTAAATAGTCACAAGACCAAACACAAACAGTCCAGACTTAAACTGGGATAATGTTTGACCCGGGACAGACACTATAATTAGCCACTTTATTGTCAGTCTTGGGCAATAATAGGAGGTCTTTCATCGTGACGATATAAACTCAGAGACCGGCAAGACCCTGGAGCAGCACTGGAGATACCCTCACGCACAACCCCCATCCATCATGGCTCTGACCTCTTCAAGGTCCCATTCTACACGTCAGAGTGGGGGTTGTGCCACTTCAGTTTTCATGCCAGTGAAATTCCTGCTCCCTCTGAGACTAATGGCAACAGATGGATTTTTCCACTCAATAATCAAGTTCCTGTTTGTGTCAGGTGAACATAAAGTTCTGGATGCCACTTCAGCATTTGAAGACAATTTGCATGTGCAGTTAATCCAGGGCTTCACAAACTTTTGGAGCCCTTTTGAGATCTTTTGGGGTCATAAGGACCTCCCCACTGTTCAGTATTCCCAATGAATATGACAACACAAGTTTAAGGTATTCAACATACCAATAAAACATAACAATTTTATGAAGAATAAATATATTGACTGTAATGTCCCAGATTCAGTTAATCTGATCTGTTACAGTTAATACTTGTAAATTGTTACAGGACAATTCTGATGAAATTCAGTTCAGTTCTGTGTAAGCAAGGATCATGTGAGACCTAATTTCTTGATTATAATACAGTGGTCTGGATCTGCATCTTGTTGAATGACCAAATGTGTCTCCCCCATCTCTACTTTCCTCATCAAATAAAACCAAAAGCCAATGACCTATTGAAAACAAATCTTGGAATGAATGCTCGACCCACTATAGGACTGAATAATGTTTATTTTCCCAATACAAATCTTCTCTATCTCATGTAACTCATTTGAAGTAAATGGAATGAGTGGTAGAGATGTGCAAGTCATCCCATGAATTGAGTTGGGGTCAATGAACTTCAAATTGCTCAGTGGAGGGGAGTATAGCAAACCTGCCTTCATTTGCTTTAGAGCTACTATATTTCCAGGAATCCTGTCTGCCTTGTGTTACCAGCGGTCAGTGTACACGCTGGGCTTGTTTTTGCTCTTGAAGGTGTTACTGGCACAAAGTTTCTTTTTTCTAAGGCCTTCTCTTTTACTATTCTGTTTGTTCTTTGAAAAAAAGCCTCTGTTTATGGTTCCTAAAAGGAAATCTGGATCAGCCCCTTAACCAGGTGCCAGTGTTGTCAATGCATGTCAATATTGCACCGCTAAATATTTAAAGGAGTAAGAGTTTGTGTACAAATGTGTCATTCTGGTCAGTGGGTAATCTAAATTTTTTCTTTTTTTTGCTGTGTTTATCAAGCAAGCTGGTCTATGATTTGGAGTCTTTTCTGTGGAGACGACGTAAGACTAGGGAGGAGGTGTAGGGGATTAAAATCTCCTCTGCCAAAACCCACTGCACAGCCTCCAAACTAAAGCTCTTTCTAGGAAACCCAGCTTCTTGAATAGCGCGTCAGGGGGCCATTTTAGGTCAAAAGCAAGAAATCTGCAAACGTCTGATCCAGAATACTTGATGAACATGTGCAGGGGAGTCCCAAATAGGAGGATATGCACATGAAACTACTTTTGTTTGGGGAGAGCCAGCAATGAGTATAAGAATGCATGCAGCCTATTTATCTAATTCACTGCATTTATCCAAACTTCTAGTGTCCCAGCCAATGAGGTCTTGGCACAGACCGTGCAGTGTTAATGGTTGAGTTTTGTTTCTGTTATGGGTAGAGAAAGAAGGAGAGACAGAAGCAGGGACAGCGATGTATAAAAAGTAGTTACCCAATAAATCTAGGCAATTACAGTGAGTATTTGTAAATGGTTACTTTCCACCCCTTGTTATTAGTTACTCTCTTGGACAGTTGGCCTCATAGTGATAGTGAGTGAGTTGTTTTGTTTGAATTCCTATAGTAGTCTTTCACACTTTCAGGACGTCACCCGTGGGCCCACTGCGTTCACACAAACAGAGGCTTGTGTGTGATCCAGATGCCCACAGCTGATTCCCACAGTTCTCAATGCTAAACTCCAGTTCTCCGAAACTGGACTGAATACCTTGACAGACATGCACCTTGCAAACCTTACAGAGCCCCCCATGCACCACCCCCAAATTGCAGGCCACATTGTGTAAGACTTGTTATGTAAAATTTCAGGTGACGCTATGGGAAATGCTGAGACTTCCAGCAGTTCTAAATGGGACAACTGTGACCTGGAAAATGCATTGGTTGATTGATTTGAAGCTGGTCTCCTGGAGTAAAAAAGGATTGTTGTTTCACTGTAGATTACTGGACATGAGTTAACTGTGGCCATTTAGCTACCAAGGCCTCTATTGAGATAAAATAAATTATGGTAAATATGGCAATTGCTTTTATATGTAAAAATCTGTACTGGTCATTTGTAATAGATAATTTGATAATAATTTTGCATGGAATATAATTACTGTCTTTGAATTATTTAAAGAAGTTAAATTTGGTTAGTACAGATGTTTATTAATGTGCAATGTCCCGAAATAAATAAATATGCAAATATGTCTGTCCTGAGAAAGGTGAAAGTCCTGAGAAAAACTGCTCCTGTCATTGGGGGCAGACTTGAGGCAGACTTCATGTGAACCAGTCCACCTGTTTGTCATTATGGATGTGCTATGGGGTCATTACATAAATCCTGACAAGGGAGAAGCAGACTAGTCTGTGCTGTGAGAGAGGGGCTCTATCTGCACCTCCCTGCCCGGGCCTCAGGGGGCGATAAGGGCTCAGGGGTAAACACTGTGCAGGTATTTACAGTAGCTTAAGTCAGAGGTCAGTTATGCAATGAGATAATGCATTGACAAGACCAGCATTTTTGTAACTGGATGTTGATTGTGCAGTCAAATGTCCCCCCCCCCAAAAATCACAGGCTTACACTTCATCATGTTTAGTGTCAAATCCAATGTTAGTGCAGGTCATTGTATTTCCTTTGTGTGCAGATAACTGGGGAGGGATCTGCTCACGCTACATGCAGCTGAGAAATGGGCAGTACTCGACTCTGAACACAGGTCTGGTCACCATCCAGAACTATGGACAGTACCTGCCGCTGCCACAGGTGCAGCTCACCCTTGCCCATGAGCTCGGACACAGTTTGGGATCACCGGTCAGTGGCACCTTTGTAATTTAGACCACATATTTACTTTTCTTGTATTTAATATGTGAAAAAGTACACATAACTCTAAACTGATTCATCAAGGATTCTCTGATTAGTTCTGATTTTGTATTTGCATTTTGTCATCACATCAGAGCACTTTTTACGTCAGTGATCGATTTACTTCAGTCCCCACTGTAGACCTTGTTCTTTATTGATTGTTCTGTTTTAAAGGAAGTCTCTGTCTGTATTTCTTATGTAATCTGACAAATAGGTGTCATTCACTGTTTATTTTCCCACCTCTTATTCTGGGGTTCAGCATCTTAAATGACCTTTTGTGCACGTAATGCCATTCAAAAGATATAATAATGAATTATTTTGAAACCCATAGATAGTCAGGAATAAAAAACACAGCAAACATATTCTCTAATTTATATAACGGTCCACAGTGCTCTGCTCCACGCCACAGCGGCTCCCACCGTCTTGTTTATTTTGGTTGCACACAGTTCTGTCCTTCATGTGTACCACATTAACTGAAGCTATGACTCAGGTAGACTCAATGCATCAAATGTCATTGTGCTGTTGATGCAGCTTTGATGATACTGTATTGATTGTACTGGTATTTTTAAAAAGATGTACGTTTACTTGATTTATCTGCTAGCATGATGAGGGGCCTAATTGTGGAAACCTGGGTTCGTCTGGAGGGAAAGGCCGATTCCTGATGTTCCCTCATGCCTCTGATGAGGTCAGAGAGAACAATGATAAGTTCTCGCCCTGCACCATCAAACACATCAGTAAAATCCTGTATCAGAAGAAAGATGACTGCTTTGTGGGTGAGAGCCTCTGTCTCTTTTATAATTTGTTTTGTTTGAAATTTTAACTGTCATAAAACCTTGAATTTGATAACATGTCCACTCTTTTTGGCCAGTCAGTGATCAGCCCATCTGTGGGAATCTGCTGGTGGAGGAGGGTGAGGAGTGTGACGTAGGACACAATGACACAGACCCCTGCTGCTACAGTGCAAAGGAGCGCCTTGGACTCCAATGTCGCCTGAAGCGTGACAAACTCTGCAGGTATTTATTAAGAGATCACTGTTCAGACATGTTATGATGATTATTCGTGGTGTCAGATTTAAAAACATATGTTTTATGCGTTTCTTAATTACTTCTCAGCAACAAGAATGTGTTAATGTGCCAATAATCATGTTTTCCTGTATCCTCTTGGCTCCTTGCATAGTCCCAGCCAAGGCCTGTGCTGCAGGCCGGACTGTGGGTTTAAACGGTCAGGTCATGTTTGTGATGAGGAGGCGGACTGTCAGATGGAGAGTGTATGTTCAGGGCTGTCCGCTCACTGCCCTGAGCCCCGCCCCAAAGAAAACCTCACCATTTGCAGCCAGGGCACCCGCATCTGCCTCAACGGGGTGAGCACCACACCTCTGACTGCAGGGCTAAGGCATGTGCTACCAAATCATGTCAAAGCCAAGTATAACTGATGTGGCATTATTGGTACAGCTATTAAGTGCACTGCTATTAAGAGCAAATAATGTATTCTTTTTAAATGTACTTAGAATTATGTGTATTTTTATTTTATTTATTTATTGTGTTGATACAGTAAAAAATTTAATAAAAGTATTTGATTTGGAAAAGTTATATTTATTTATAATTATAAATCTATAAGTTATGCTTTATTGACATTTTCTTTTGCCAGTGTTGTAAATACCCACGTGCACTTGATAAAACTGGGACAACAGTAGTATGTTTATCTGCTCTTCTGGGTACAGAATGCCATTTCAAAACACAAGCAGTAAAAATAAAACAACAAACTTTTGACCAAATACATTGTTTATGAAAAACACCATGTGCACTTTTCAAGAATTCTCATCAAAAATTCATCTTTACCAAATTGTCTTCACTGTAATGTTCTGTTGAGGTTACCTCAGTGGGAACAGGCTCCAGCTGTTTCAAATCTAAACATACCGGCCTCCTGAGGGCTAGTGTGTGCAAACCTTTAATGACAAAATTATGAGCACATTTCCACAGAATTTCTACATAATTTATTTTCGGAATTGGTGTGAAGTGATTTACCTTTCCAAGAATCAAATCGGACAACAAGAAGCACAATTTAGCAAAACACATTAGGTCCATAAGTTATGAAAGATGTGCTGTGCTGATTTGTGCTAAACATGTATTATTTATAATATTTTTATTTAGTTTTCAACTACACAAAATCATTTTCTATATCAAAAGAAAACAAACCTATTTATAACAAAGTTCTCTTTTCCAGGTGTGTGCGGAGTCTGTGTGTGTTCAACACCAGCTGCAGCAGTGCGACTGTCCTGGAGACTCTATGAAGGAGAAATGCCACATGTGCTGCCAGCAGCCTGGTAACAGCTCATACATGCACGCACCAGAGAATGTGTTTACAGCATCTCTGTGTAATACAACTGAGCCCCCTGACATGTCAGAGTTTTCCATTAAACCACAACAACAGATATGTGGCCTGGGCTTTGCTGAGCAGCACACAGAAATGTGTGTTGTTATTATTATTGTGCAGTACTTTTGTCCTTTACTATTGTGTCCTAATCAAATGAAATGTACTGCAATCTTTGAATTACCTCAATCCCTTTGAAGTCACAGCAGCATATCACCTACAGCCTATCTGTGCAGCGAATAGATTTTAACATTTTGAGGACTTTTGACCATTTAAATGAATAATTAGTTCATTGCTATGGTAAAAGTGTTAGTGTTTCATCACACAGAAACTCATGGATAGCTGGGCTTTTACAAATGTGAAGAATAAGTAAATCAAAACAGTTTATATTTATGCTCACAAACCTGTGTGCAGGTCAGCCAGAGACATGTGCCAGCACCACCTCTTCAGTGTTGTCCCGCCACTTCCAGAGAAAAGCACTGCCTCTTGTGGGAGGGGCTCCGTGCTCCGGGAATCAGGGCTACTGTGACAAGTTCCATGTGTGCCGCCTCCTGGACGCAGATGGGCCCATCGCCAGACTCAAAAATTCCTTTCTGCACCTGGATGACTTTGACGATTTAGGAGAGTGGATGAAGGTGACAAAAATATTTACAAGCATATTCATTCATTTGAGAAATATTTGAAAGAAAAGTGATTTCCCTTGAACTGGACATATTGTGTATATAAAATAAACTTTTATGAACTTTTATAACAGTGTTTCCCCACAATAAGATTAGTTTAATTTAAGTTGTATTTTGATTGATTTGCATGAGTAATCCTATATTGTCCCGCATGCGAGGATTGATTGCTCTGAAAATTTCTGTTTTCACTAACCTCCTATCCCCGCCCACTCCTTTGTATCTAAAGGTGTAGCAATAGCAGAAAATATTTCTAGTTGTGTGATGGGTCAAACTTCTTATGGTTATGTGCAGAAGTTGTGGACAAGTTGTGAAGCTTTGCTCGTTCTCCCGAGAGCGTGGAGAATCAGGAATGCACTTTGAGCTGACAGCACCTTCAGGATTATCTGCTCATTTTACTGAAAAAGGAATGCCATAATTACACTCCACTTACTTTCAATGGATGACAATAGTAGTTATATACTTACTCGATCGGGGCAAGAAATGTCAATGACCAATATCCAGAATTATAGTTATTTTCTTGATTAATTTATCTTTGATTTGATTGTAACAGTTTCTGTTGGTTAAGGCGTCATTCATTTTGTAAAGACCTGTAAAGTGACTGTTTCGCAGTTGCGATTAGATTTGCAATATATGTTTGAAAAGTAAGATTCTGTTAAGACAACGTAGTGTAAACAATTTCAGGAGCATTAACATTTGAGAGAAAACTGAAATATGATCTAATAAACAAATACAAGATTTCAGAACATGTTTGTGGAGATCTAAACTGCAAGTACAACAGGCTGTTTTTATAAAAAAGACTGGACGTACTATTATCTAAACAATGTGAATTGTCGTTCTAATTGTTCAGGTCTAGCAACTGAACAATACAAAACTAAAGTAATTAATTCTTAATATAATAATGTTATGTGTTCTTCCAGGTTTATTGGTGGGCTATCCTGCTGACTGTGGCGGTTGTGTCTGCTGTGATGGGGTGCATTGTTTGTGTCTGTAGCAGAACTCTGGACACAAGTATTTTGAGATGACCATTTTACCCTGGCCAAACAACAGGGCCAGGAGCACCATGAATGGTGAATGTTTTGACACTCACAGTTCACCATTCTTCAACCTAGTCATCTGATGTGTTTGACGTCAGTTGACATTTCAGCGAGAGGAGGGGGCCAAGTGTTGTGGAAAATGTTGCTGTCATCTGTGGGTCGTTTGGGTCACTCGGAATAAGAGCGGACCACCTGTTGCAAAACGGTCAGAGGCCGCTGCTTGGACTGAGCTGCAGTGACCTTGTGCCCATATGAACTTTATTGACTTTTGTAACAGTTGAAACATAATTTTAAATTGAAAACTGAATAAATATCTTGATAGAATTTACTACAGCCTTAATAAAGTATGAAAGAAACAATCGATCCATAATGAACAAATAGTTTATTAACAATAATTCAGACTAAGTGACTTAAAGGTGCATTGTGTAAGTTTTCGGGTGGCGAGTCCGTCAAATGTTTTTCTTTGTGGAGATGTTATTGCTTTGTCTGGAATGTTTCATAGTATAGCATTAAACCGTTCTATCTTCATGGAAACCAAATCAGAGCAAATTATAGATCTGTGGATCTGTGAATCAGATCTGTGGAGTGGCCAGTCAAAAAACTTGTTTTTCTAGATATTTTTAGCTATAAAACCACCTGTAATTGAGTAAATGTAAGTTGATTAATGACATACTGCAGAACATTCCAGGCAGAGCAATGACGTATCCATGGGAACAAGGAGGTGATGGACCTCCAACCAAAATGTTACATCGTGCACCTTTTACATAATACCCTAACGCTGAAAAATAACACCTTAATAAAAATCCTTAATACCGGTAATCCTTTATAAAGTAGTTTTTCCTGGTGAATCAAGTTTTTCTTTCTTTTCTGTAATACTATGACAAAGTGAAGTGTAGTTGTTACAAAGTGTTACCAAGATAACTCTGCTTGGTATTATTGGATTGTTTTATTAATAAAACTAGTTTTATTAGTAAAACTAATTGTATGCTTCCTGATATTGTCTATCTTCTGGGTCACCTTGACATAAATCAGTGTTGTTCAAAATGCAAGGATACCACGAAATTACAAAGTTTTAGCTTGGGTGATTTACCATTTCTTGCCCAGTTTTATCAAAAACAAATAAGGAAAGGTTTAAAATGAAACACTGATAAATGAAATATTGAGAAAACACACACAGCCTTGAGTTGTGAAATGTACATGATAAAAATAGTACATTTTATGAAACAAACACATGCATTTTGTCCCATGTTATAAATTTATTTGATAATTTACACATTTACATAAAGGTACTTGAAAATACTATATACATAGATCTGAATAATTGTGTTTACATACAGATATGAACAGATTCAGCTACATGTTCTGTTTTCAGTGCAAATGTTTAAGGTCACAATAAAACAGTAGTTACTCCTGAAGGTTTCCACAGTTTTGAGGTAACTTGAGTAACTTCTGTACAATCAAAAGTGTTGAGCAGCAAAAGAAACTGTGTTCTGTAGACTACTTCTGATGTAAGGCACACTGATTCAAGCCCTTGGTCACAAACACTAATGTTAAGAGCCACAGTGGTGAATGCTTTGAAACGTAAATAAACAGTAACATGTACCATGTTGAAAATCCTTAAAGACTGCTTTATCTCCTGTTGGAGAAGTGGCAGCAGTCTGCACAACCTAAGGAACAGTTGTTTTAATAAATACATCACTATTTACAAACAGGACTTTAGTACCTCCAGAACACGCTAGACTGTAGTATAGTACAGGTTCTTGGACCTGGTAAAAAAATTTTTTTAAAAATCAACAGTGCTTTATATATATATATATATATATATATATATATATATATATATATATATATATATAAACAAAAGACAAATTTTACAAAATTGTACAACATTTACAGGGCTGTTTTAAATATGTATTACTATCTAATATATTATATAAATATTTACAATGGGGTATGTTTAAAGGTGTATAAATTATAAGTGCTAACAGAATGGAGATCTGAGATCATCTTGAGGATGTGAGACTATCCAGACGAACTCTATAGACAGAAGTAATTTAGGTTTTAGTCAAAAGGCTTCTTCATACAGTTGAAAAAATATGATTTTATGTAAGATTTCTCCTCACCTCTTTGATGTCTTCCTCCAGGCATCTTTACACTTTACAAAAGTCAGTTCTTGACTTAAGTTGTGAGCTTCTGGGTCTTTGAGACAGAAGACCACCCTGCGACACAAAAAAGCAAAACACAATTGATCAGGAAGTGCATTCAGGACACCACTAAAGATCTTCCTGTATCATAAAGCACTTACTTCTGCTGTGTCTCTCCTGCCCTGATGCGGATCCGGTGGACGTCCAGGCTGTTGCCCTCGTCCTCACCGGACCACCATGATGAGACCATCTTTAGCATGTTCGAAGCCAACCAGCCATTTGTCTCTTCCCATTTAAACTTCAACATCAGAAGATCACCAATATCTTTCTCAGTCACCAGCAGAAAAGAGTGAGTCCTATTGGTGGCTATTTTCTCCTTTCTGCCAATTAGAGAGCACAAAATAAATAGCATTATATTTATATTTTTAAAAGCTTTTAAGTGTAAAATGTTATTATTGAACTCACAGTTTGAGCTCAAGATTTTCGGCCTCTCCTTTGGTTCCATAAAGTGAGACAGTGAGTGAGGACTCCATCTCAGAGCGGTTCACTTTACTGGCGAAATGGACTTTCAGCTGATAGTGATACACTAAAAAGTCACAAAACAAATACATATTATAGATCATTACAAAATGTTAAAGACAGTTTGAGTTTTATTTTCTATTGCCTAACCTCTAAAGGGCATGGAGGATCTGGTCATTGTGTACATCTGCACGTTTCTTGGTTTGCGGACCACTCTCGTGTCGTAGCCCACCGTGTTACAGCGACTTTTGCGGCAGTTGAGGCACATTCCGCGGTTAAACACATCATTACTGCTGCACCTGTAGGCCCAGGCAGCCTGTTTCTCATTCAGCAGAGAGTCGATGAACAGGTGAATGGAGCGCTCATGTTCACATTTCACTGCATCACTTATAGCTGAAACAAATACATTCATTTAGTTTAAGGTTCTGCTGTGATAATGAAGGTTTGAATGTTGAAGACCCACTAACCAAATAAACCAAAGTTTGCAATTTTCTCCAGGGCCCCTCTGAGGTTGCAGCCTGGCTGGAAGCTGCCTCCATTGGGGTAAATGTCGACGTGTCCCACAGGCTGCTGGATGCCGATGCTGAGCCCCAGAGATCCTCGAGTGAACGTGTGCAGCACATCCACGAAGTGAGCGTCGTCCGGAGACAGGCGTCTGTGTGCGTGCTCGCCCTCGAAGTCTGGGCCAGCCGGGTCTAGACCTGAGCACAAACACATATGAGACCACAGCCAGCACATCTCATCACACTATTCATTTAATACAATTTTTACCAGTTATACGCCCAACTTTATTGTTCGCATGACTTCCTGCAAATCCAGCCACATGAGCCCCAAGACTGTAACCAATCAGGTGCAGGTTGTCCAGAGGCATGTTGGTGGCTTCCTACAATTAGTAATAAAACACATTGTTATTCGCAGTACAACTGACCTAAACTCTAACTTGTAGCATTTGTAATTTGCCTGTGTACAGATGTGTGCTGACCTCGATCCAGTCGATGAAGTGGGCAACCTCCTGCCCCACGGCTTTGGTTTTCTGAGCTGCCACTACATAGTGGTTTTGGGCCGAGTTGAGCCAGTCCACCACGATGACGTTAGCGGTCTGCTCTCGCTCAAAAAGGGCAGACACCAGTTTAGCCACCCAGCTTTCAAACATGCCACTCAGCTAATGAAAACAGAGAAAACAGCAAGATTTATTACCTGAGGTATTAACAGGAGTTTGTGTTTAGATAAATAATGATTCACTTCTAAGAGTAAACTACAGTTTTCACTGAGAGCTGGTCAGAGCACGATTGTGCTTGTTATGCATCCCATTAAAACAACATGGAATGAGCTTTTGGCCAGATGTCGCTCCAGCAACAGTAAAATGAAGAAGAGCAAACAAAGCACTTCAGGCGGTAATGGGAGGCAGGTCTGGGCTCGTGTGTGCTTACCGTCCAGCCATGGATGACTAAGAATGTTTTGGCGGAGCTGTTGAAGGAGCAGGACGAAAGAGACTCTGCTTTTCCAGGGGTGATGAAGCACACGTCATCATCAGGATGGGACGGTTTACGCAAAGAAAACCTGACCAGACTTCCATTGGTCTCAACTCTGTGCTCAAACAAGTCCTTGATGGGGTCCAGAAAATTACCTGTTACACAAAGTTCAGAGTTAAAGACTGGGTGGGAAGTTCGAGAAGCCTGACTAGCTCACTGAGTGACTGCTTCCAATAAGCTGTGGCCCCTGGAGGCCCCTCAGTACATAGGCTTCTACCTTAGACCAGATCAACACTCAGGGGTTATGGGGGTTCACTTGGTCAGACTGAGCTCCATAGAAACCACCAATAGTTTTGTTGGCTTTGTTCTTGCCATGTCACCGACAATAATCTGGACAACTTCAGTGCAGCCTGAGTCAGCTGACTCCACTCAGAGGGAGCAGTGGGGGTAGGGACCAAAAAGAAAACACACGTTTACAAAGTTTCAGCGGAGCGGAACACTTTACTTTTAAATAATGTGTTTATTCTTATTTCCTCACCGCGAAAATAACTCATGAACTTGCCAGGGTGCCCAGTGCAGAAACGCCTCTCTCTGCTGCACTTAGGGGTGAGCAGTTCTACGTCATGGTGACTTAATTGACATTGGAGAAGGTTACTAGCAGAACTTTATTTATACTGTGTCGTGCAATGATGTGGATGCACAGCGACAAAAACGCCGAAGCGCTGGTGCTCTCAACTGTTTCACCACACACAATGCACGTTCATATCAGTGGTGTTCATGAAAGTGTTCGTCTATAGACATGCTCGAAGTTGTAACTCCTTGTCTTGAGTTTTAGTTCGGTGATAAGACTGTATAAAGACTATGGTGATATCTCGAAAAGCTGAACGGGCAACTTACCAAAAATAGAGTCGGTGAGCTCCTCTTCCAGGGACGTCACATTCTGCACAGCTGCGATCAAGAACAAAAAGTAAAGAAAGCGAACGCTCCACGTTTTCATCTCTTTTAAGAAGAATCCCTTCTCTTGTTTGTGAAAGAATCCTTTTACGTTTAAGTAAATCACGTGGTCAGTGGAGTAAACTTGTACTCGCGCGTAATCCCGTGCGTCCTGAGCCGGTACAGAGCTGATTTCTGAAGCACCTTGAACTGGCCGCGTCTTAAATAGCACCTCTCACGATCCATTGGCTGTGCGGCCGACCCCGGGCGGGGAGTGGAAATTGTGTGTAAGGTAAATGATTAGACCACTTTATGTGCACGGTCCACAATACCACATCTTATCTCATAGACTTAATAAAACTAAAGATTTTGTAGGCTAATCTATAGACCTATGGGTTGAGCCTATGTAACGTTTTGGTGGTTAATAATAATAGTTTTTTAATTAGTATTTTAGCTATGGATCATGTGTATGCAATTTTGTCATCAATAAAGATCAAATCAAATGAAAATAAACCATTATTGTAATTAGCAGCTTGTGAACTAGTTGTATAAGTAAATAGTTTGTGTAACTAGGTGTGCTTTGTATTTGGCCAGGTCTATTTACAAAGTAAACACTGACAATATTTGGACAGGAGGCTGCGGCTGGGTCGCGGGGGCAGCTTGCTGCCCAATACTCATAGCACCTGACCCCCCCTATGATCCCCTCTGCAGGTGGTGAGCCCACAGGAGGGTTAATGTGAAAACCACTGCAGAATATATTGAGTTTTGGCGATATAGCCTAATAATACAAACATGTGTGAATGAAACAAAACACATGTAACAGCATTATAACCTGGTGCAAAGCTTACATGAGTGAGAAATACAGGACATTTAAATTAAACTGTTTTCGAAGCTTCTGGGTGACTGATATTTAACTAGAATAAAAATATCTTAGATCAGAATAGATCAGATGAACAGAAAATCTGACTTAGAAGTGGCACTGCAATGTGTCTACTCTAAAGATATGATGTATTTTGGAGCCTCTCGATTCTTTAAAGGTGCACTGTTTCACTTTTTGGTGGAGAGTCAGGACATGACAGATCTGTGGAGAGGAGACAGCACCACACTGAATATGAAATGATGTATTAATAAAAAAAAAAAAAATGTTTAGATTCTCTGCAGATGTCAAGATGAACTGAGTAGGAAGCAGATTGCTTTTGCAAGTTACAAATGATGAATGTAAACAGTACCCTGGACAACGGTCAGTTTAGATTTAACCAAGAAGAGCAGAAGCACAAATTGAAGACAATGAAGTAAAAAGAAAGAAAGACACTTCATGGAATCTCTTTTGTGTCTTTGTGAATTTGAAAACACGTTGCATCTTTGGTTTCTTCTCTTATGGCACACAGAACCACACTCCCAGCAGCAGCTCCCTCAGCAGAACATCTGGGGGAGGCCTTCCAAGAAACATGACACATTTTCGTTGAACACCGGTGTCTGTGTTTTGTACTTTTCAGAGTCACAGCCTCCACCACTTTGCACTGCTGAAGAAGACTGG
Source organism: Odontamblyopus lacepedii (assembly GCA_034769755.1). NCBI lineage: Eukaryota > Metazoa > Chordata > Actinopteri > Gobiiformes > Gobiidae > Odontamblyopus > Odontamblyopus lacepedii. The sequence continues at coordinate 22,107,442 of CM068350.1, read as the reverse complement.
AGGGAGTCACCACTATGAATGAGTTTCTACTGTGAAATATATATTTAAAGGGTTAAATTTAAATGACATACTGTGCAATATTCAGAAGCAAGTAGTAGACCCTCAATCTTGCAATCAACCCAGTTCTTTTCATCATTTTTTCTGAGAATACATGTGTTTTACATTTCCGGTCCAAATAAAAATTAGCACAGTGTTGATGTTGAAAAATATGTACACACCACAAACAAGTCAAATATGACCAAGTAGTATGACATCCTTCCTCACAGTCTGTGTACAGTTTTCTGCTGACCCGGGAGCTGTTTTAGTGATGTTAATGTACACACGGAGTTAGAGCTATGTCATTTTAGACTTATGTCATTTGTTTCCTATCATTAGTGAGATACAAACTTGAGCTAATCCTGTTCACATGATAGAAATGAAACACAGTGGTCTTTTTGCAGAGTGCAAATAAGACTAAAAGTTTATCTTTATGTGGGACTGTAATCTCTATATCTAAGATAGAGGTCACCAACCCTATGCCTGCGGGCACCCGGTCGCCCATGAGCCCGTCTCAGTCGCCCGCCACTGTTCTGTTTCTAAAAATAGAACAGGTTGACTTATGCACAGGCTGTGTACTTTAATCCAAAGCCCTCGTTAAAACAGTTCGAAACCGTCCTAGATCGACACAAAAAAAGTCACATAAATCCCCAAAAATCTCTCTCAGCGGCGGAGCGCGTTCACCTGCGCAGCTCGTCAGCGCGTTAAGGTGAAGTATTTGGACCGGTCTCACCCGCTGCGCTGGGTCCTGACTCTCTGCTCCTCAGCTCCTTTTTTCTCGGTCCCCATCGGTTCGTTTCGATTAGTCCGTTTAGGGCCAAGCGCCAGCGGCACAGCGGTGAGTTTGGGGCTGCGTGCGCGCGCTCACACGTGCGCAGATATATACGATTAGGCGCCTCAGCTGACGGGGCGATCAGCTGATCAGATAAACAATAACAAAACACAGCGGCCACAAAGCACTTTAGAAATAATTACATGTACAACTTATGTTGCCTGTGCTACAGTACGAAACTGAGAAGTCAGAAACTGTGTTCTGTAGACTACTTCTGATGTAAGGCACACTGATTCAAGCCCTTGGTCGCAAACACTAATGTTAAGAGCCACAGTGGTGAATGCTTTGAAACGTAAATAAACAGTAACATGTACCATGTTGAAAATCCTTAAAGACTGCTTTATCTCCTGTTGGAGAAGTGGCAGCAGTCTGCACAACCTAAGGAACAGTTGTTTTAATAAATACATCACTATTTACAAACAGGACTTTAGTAGGCTACCTCCGGAACACGCTAGACTGTACAGTACAGGTTCTTGGACCTGGTAAAAAAAAAAAAATAAAGGCACATTTACTCTGGGCATTTACAAAGAGAAAGTGTCCTGTACTTTGCCTCAGTGCAAAAAGTTCTAAATGACAATGCATCTGCATCTGTGGTGTTTGATACGGTAGCAGAAAAATACTGCCAAGTGATTAACAGACTGATGCAAGAGTTTGAGAAGAGTGATTTTGATCAAATGGAGCCATGTGTGTCATTCATTTCAAATCCCTTTAGTGTCAGTGTACATTACCGACACAGCTGAGAAACTACACTCAACAAAAATATAAACGCAACACTTTTGTTTTTGCTCCCATTTGTCATGAGATGGACTCAAAGATCTAAAATTCATTCCAGATACACAATATTACCATTTCTCTCAAACATTGTTCACAAATCTGTCTAAATGTGTGATAGTGAGCACTTTTGCTTTGCTGAGATAATCCATCCCACCTCACAGGTGTGCCACATCAAGATGCTCATCAGACACCATGATTAGTGCATAGGTGTACCTTAGACTGTGCACAATAAAAGGCCACCCTGAAATGTGCAGTTGTTGCTTTATTGGGGGTCTGGGGACTCAGAACCAGTCAGTATCTGGTGTGACCACCATTTGCCTCATGCAGTGCAACACATCTTCTTCGCATAGAGTTTATCAGATTGTCAATTGTGGCCTGTGGAATGTTGGTCCACTCCTCTTCAATGGCTGTGCGAAGTTGCTGGATATTAGTGGGAACTGGTACGCGCTGTCGTATACTCCGGTCAAGCACATCCCAAACATGCTCAATGGGTGACATGTCCGGTGAGTATGCTGGCCATGCAAGAACTGGGACATTTTCAGCTTCCAAGAATTGTGTACAGATCCTTGCAACATGGGGCCGTGCATTATCTTGCTGAAACATGAGGTGATGTTCATGGATGTATGGCACAACAATGGGCCTCAGGATCTCATCACGGTATCTCTGTGCATTCAAACTGCCATCAATAAAATGCACCTGTGTTCTTCGTCCATAACAGATGCCTGCCCATACCATAACCCCACCACCACCATGGGCCACTCGATCCACAACATTGACATCAGCAAAGCGCTCACCCACACGACGCCACACACGCTGTCTGCCATCTGCCCTGAACAATGTAAACCGAGATTCATCCGTGAAGAGAACACCTCTCCAACGTGCCAGACGCCATCGAATGTGGGCATTTGCCCACTCAAGTCTGTTACGGCGACGATCTGGAGTCAGGTTAAGACCCCGATGAGGACGACGAGCATGCAGTTGAGCTTCCCTGAGACGGTTTCTGACAGTTTGCGCAGAAATTCTTTGGTTATGCAAACCAATTGTTTCAGTAGCTGTCTGAGTAGCTGGTCTCAGACGATCTTGGAGGTGAACCTGCTGGATGTGGAGGTCCTGGGCTGGTGTGGTTACACGTGGTCTGCGGTTGTGAGGCCGGTTGGATGTACTGCCATATTCTCTGAAACACCTTTGGAGACGGCTTATGGTGGAGAAATGAACATTCAATGCCCGAGCAACAGATCTGGTTGACATTCCTGCTGTCAGCATGCCAATTGCACGCTCCCTCAATGCTTGCGCCATCTGTGGATTTTGCTGTGTGACAAAACTGCACATTTCAGAGTGGCCTTTTATTGTGGACAGTCTAAGGTACACCTGTGCACTAATCATGGTGTCTGATGAGCATCTTGATATGGCACACCTGTGAGGTGGGATGGATTATCTCAGCAAAGCAAAAGTGCTCACTATCACACATTTAGACAGATTTGTGAACAATGTTTGAGAGAAATGGTAATATTGTGTATCTGGAATGAATTTTAGATCTTTGAGTCCATCTCATGACAAATGGGAGCAAAAACAAAAGTGTTGCGTTTATATTTTTGTTGAGTGTAAGTACAACCTTCAACTTGGTTGCAGGGCAAGTAGAAATGGAAAGAGTGACTTTTCAAAATGACCTACACCTCAAAGCCCATCTGGGTAACCCAAACTTTTGGAATCTAGTGGACACAGAGAAGTACAAAACTGTCTGTACAGCAGCTATGAAGGCTGGTTGCCTTTTTGGATCCACTTATCTCTGTGAATCAGCCTTTTCGAACTAACTGATTCACATTTGCAGGAGTCACTGAGAGTGGCAGTGTCCAACTATACACCAGAATACAGCAAACTATAACAAAATGGAGTGCCAAGATTCTCATTAACTGCAACATAGTTTAATAGAGTGTTTTTGTTAAACACATGTTACCAGATTATTGCTGTTACCAGGATGAAGTGTCTGTTTTGTTTAAAACAAAAATGAGAAGAATACTACTATTAAGTATACTACTACATGACAACATAATTACTACATTACATTACTACATTAATAATGAATTTGTGACACGTTCATTAATTTGCAGAAAATAAATGTCGCTTTGACAAATGTGATCAAGTAACTAACAAATGGTTACTAATGCAGGTATAGAATGTAATTGAATAATACAGTGTAATAGTGTATTTTTTAGTCTTGGATTATCTGTATTCAGCTGGTAGCCCTCGTAATATTTGATGATATTAAGGAAGCCCTCAGCTCTGAAAAGGTTGGTGACCCCTGCTCTAGGCTCATCTATTTAGTTTAGCTTTGTGGGGGGGTTAGGGTTGGGGTTGGGGGCGTTGGAGGGAAATGTGGGATTGTTCTTTTTTTTAATCACTGTAAAGCACTTTGTGTTGCATTTTTTGTATAAAAAGCACTCTCTATATAAAGTTTGATTGATTGATTGATTGATTGATTGATTGAAAAGTATACCTCAGACATTCAGATGTTGTGTTGTGGTGTGGTTCCTAATGGTAAAAGTCACATATTAACAGTTTGTGTTTTATAGCTCATTTACTTCAGGCAAAAGCTGGGTGAAACTGTGCTGTGACAGGAAAAACCACAGACAAATAAAATTATATTGTGAAAATCTCAAAAGTGTTATATTAATTTAAAGCCTTGTACTAGGGGCCCATTTACACCCACTGTTTATGGACCTCTACATTTACATGAATTTTTGATAAATCTCTCAAAGGCCCTGCTATCGTCCAATCCCATTTGAGTTTATAGCTTTCATGTTTGTTATTTCTTTGCCATATTAGTTTGTAGTAACATTTCCAAGTGGTGTTTTGCTGAGTAACTTGAGTAGTCATTGGGATTCTAAATGATTTGTTTATTATTCCATCTTGGACCTCTATTTGTACAGTGCACTGCATTTCAGTTCAGACGAATGAATGTGCAGCTGGCATTGTAACCAATGTGATCATGCTTTCTTAAGTTTTGTGCATAAAACACAAATTGCTTCATTTAGAAAACAAACACATTTAACAGTAGAAACTGGCAAAATATATTACAGCTTAATATACAAATATAGATTTGGTCTGTACATTTAATAAATACAAAAGGGTGTTTCTGGAGATGCATTATGGCTGAAGGCAGGCCAGTCCATTACATATTACAGAGACAGTTTATTGGAAGCAAAATGTTTGACCTTTAAAAGAGCATTCATTATTGGTGACAGAAGTAGTTACACATTTGATTTGTCAATTTGTCAGTGAAAGTCACAGTTGGAATAGATTCAAAGTGATTTAAGGTACAAAAACATAAATGCACATCTCTGCACCTCAATTGTAATCTATTAAATGGCGTCGGGGGCAGAAAAGCCTTCTAAAGTGACCAGTGACACAAAACCAACGCATAATTAATCAGATCACAGTTTAACATTAAAAATATATAATACTGATTTCACAAGTCTATTTACAAAGAACCAGAGCAAATCTCTCATCAGTAGACTGTTAATACTTCTTTGGTCCCTGTTGATTGTTGGCAATTAGTGGTCAGAAGAAATAGAGGAAACAAAAAATCAAATCATATTCACCAAAAGATGTGCCAAAATCATGCCTGTCACTCCAAATTATTTACACTAAAATAATTCCAAGTTCACGCAGGCAGCTTAAAAATACAAAGAGAAATACTATAAAAGCAAGACAACATTACAAAACAAAAATATGCGGCAAAAACTACAAAAGAATGCAATTAGTAAGCACATCCTCCCTAAAGATAATGTGATTTATCTCCAGCAGCAGTGTTTTTACAGTTAATGATGGCGTTGGGGGAGGTTGTGTAGGTTTAACTGTTTTGCAGAAAGGCAGTAATGTGAGAGTCCCCAAAGAGTTGATTTTTGTGCAGAACCTCACAGTAGTTCAGTCCATCTTTGGTCACAATTGAAAAGACGGATGGCGTTTTTTCAAGTGCAAATTTATGCCTCTATGTCTTGCCCAAACTGGCTACCCTCAGTTTTCAGTTTGTGCATCCTGTAAAAACAAAGGTCATTTTTACTTGATGAAATTAACCAAAAATGTTCCCAAAAATGTTTCATCCTTTGTACTTACAGCTTCTCTTTGCGGTTGCTTTCTTTTGACTTAACAAACACGGCATCTTCTCCTCCCCGAACGAGGTATGCAAACTCACCATCCTTTGAGCTGAAGGACACTCTGAAAAGAATAAATATAAGTGGTCAGGTTTTCATTCTAGCAGTCCTTTATCGTACAACATTTATGGGGACTCAATAACTTTTCTGACAATATAATGTAATTTCCAACATATAACATTAGTACTAGTATGCTTTTCTCCATGTTATAATAGTGCTCCCTCATCATTAGCTTAACCATATGTTTAAGTTGAAGTTTAATACTAAAAATACATGACAGCTTTGCTAATATTAACATGTGGTCTAGTTCCGTAATGCATCAAAACTATTCTTAAAGATCCAATGATCTTTTTCAGTTTTGATACTTGTTCAAAGGAGTTTTTAGCTATGATGGTAGTTTTAGCATTGATTAGTATCTGAGTAACATTTGTTGTCAACTCTTCTGAGATTGTCACAAATAGCACCCTAGTACACACACTGGTTCTTACTTTGACTGCCTCTCTCCAGACTTGATGCGCAGTTTGCGGATGTGGAACTTGCTGCTGCCCCACCAGTCCCAGCTGAGGATGCTGTCCTTCTCCCAGCGCAGTTTGACAATCATCAGGTCCCCGATATCTGCGTCGATGGTGATGAGGAAAGACTGGGTGGTATTTTGATTTAGGACAGGTCTGAAAAGTGGTCAGGAGAACAGAAATCAGAAAGGATAGCTTTTGAAGGTGGACTATGTAACATTTCTGATAGATGCTTTGTCTGCTACCCCTGCTTGTCTCCATGCAGATGTTCTATACTCTGCTATACTTCAATACCATACCATTTTACGGCTTTCAACTTATTCATTTACTGGAATTTTTATTGTTAAAATAATAGCACCATGCAGTCTTAATCTCCCTAGATCAGAGCTAAGGTCACAGACCTGTTAACACTCCCCGTGTTGTGAATATGGGGTTTGCATGACACATATGACACACTTACAAGACAAAGGGGATGTTTTCTCTCTCTCCGTGAGTGCCATACAGTGAAATCTTCAGGGGTTGTTCTGTGAAGCTAACGTTGTCCTTGCTGAAGAAGTGAACCTTCACCTGGTAGTGGAAGACTGAAAGAGAGAGAGAAAGAGAGAAAGAAAGAATATGGTGAGTGCTTTTGAACAGCTGGGCCTGCTGCCTGTCGAGCTGTCTGCACGCTCACATGTTCTATAACACTCAACTATGCAATCCCAAGAAATCCTTACGTAACGATGTTCCTCTTTATATGACCACTTACAAAGTCTGTTATATTAAACTTAGCATTGTAGGTTTCTAGGAATATCCAATTGTCTTTTAACTTGGACCTTTGACTTTTTTCCATTGCTAATGTATGACATGCAGTGGTGTCACATTACATAAGCACAACTCAAGACTCAAAATACTCCTGACCTCTACAGTACTGTACTACTCACTGTCTGCACAACATTCAGAAACACAGCTCATATTCTCAAGATGATTGTTACAGCTTATCTGACTTAATTCGAACTAATTCTGTAATACTAAAATCTACCTTGTTTTCTTGTCGGCTTCTTTTCACATACCTTTGTAGGGCATCATATCTCTGGTCTTCAGATACATTGTGGTGCTCCGTGTTGAGCGGACTTTGTTGACATTGTAGCCCAGTTTGTTGCAGCGGTTCTTCCTGCAGCTCAGACACAGGCCTTTGTTGAAGGTATCTTTGGATTTACAGCGGAACGCCATGCTCTGCTGGTTCAAGTTGACCAGAGAGTCGATGAAGAGATGGATGGAGCGCTCATGAGAACATTTGACAAGCTGGTCCATATCTGTAGAGGGAAAGTGACACAGAGTTAATTACATTAGAATAATGCATTGAAAGTGTATGCGTAGAAACTAATATTTCAAAATTAGGCTGTATGCTGGATGCCCTCCCTGACACACTCTGACTGGCCTTTGATCCTTAATTTCTATGTAGTAATTGAGCAAATTATTGTGTGTAACAAAACAAACAGGATTGATTACCAAATAAAATAAGAAAAGAAATGTTAGTGGTTCCATGACATACTCTGCAGTCCCCTGAGCCCCTCGTATGCAATGCCCAGCAGCGTGTTCTGGATGTCACATCCCGGCTGGAAGGCGCCTCCATTTGGATAAATGTCGATATGGCCAAGGGGTCTCTGGATACCGATGCTGCGTCCTGGAGACCCTCTGGTGTTTGTGTGAAGCACGTCCACAAACTGGGCATCATCTCGGGACAATGTGCTCTGGTCATCTGCATGCTCAAAGGTGGGGCCTGCTGGATCTAAACCTGAAAACAAAAAGCAATTGGATTCAGGCCCAAATGTGCTATAATCAGCTCCCAGTTATTCCACTTCTCTGCTCTTTTCAATAAACAACAAATTAAGTTTTAATGGAAAATGCCTAACGAATCTCTAGATCACATTAAACATACTATTATTCTAAGCAGGTCACAGGGAGATTTGAAAGTGGGATAAACTCATTCTGTCTTTAGGCTCACAGTCCTGGAATGTAGCCACACTACTAGATTATGCTTGATGTGCCGCTGCTGCCAGTGTTTTAGGAAAGACTGGGGATACTTCACAGCACACAAGGACTCATTTAGTCCACAGCAAATATAAAGATTAATATTTTCAGATTTAAGAGCGTGTTGAAGCAGAAAAAGGCCAAAGAAATGTAATTATTAATTGCTCCTCTTACCTGTGATCCTGCTGATTTTGTTATCTGACAGGGCCCCAGCAATTCCAGCCACATGTGCTCCCAGACTGTAACCCAGCAGATAAATCTTGTCCCAGGGCAACTGCAGCTCATTCTGCACACAAAAGAGGTGGGTGTAATAAACAGATGTCTTTACATTACAGCACACTTTCTCTTTAATTGTTGGCAGGCTTTGAGGTACCCATTGTAGGTATTAAAAGGGTTTGCAGCAAAATTGAAGGCAGTTATTACTATGAGCACCAAAAATTGTTGCACATACAAACTCCACACAAATGTGAGAAAGTACTTGTGGTAGTGGACTTTTGCCATGGGTTATGAAACAATAGCTGTGTTACATTAAATACTGTCTTGTAATGAGCATCTGCTGCAACCCGCAAATACAGTCATAAAAATGATATATGGTCTGCTTAAAATCACAAGAAAAAGAGAAACACTTGCAGCAGTAAATTATATTAAAAGACTGTTGCATCATCAGGTATGTATTTGTCACAGTTGTTGCCCTTACAGACCTGGAGCGTGTGAAGAGCTGTTATAGTTCACTGTTAAAAGCAGTTGCAGGTAAATAGTATAAGCTGCAGATGTGGGCCAGGTGCACATGTCTGGATAAAGTACAAGTGAAAGTCTTACTTGTAGCCAGGTGACAAATTTGGCCACATCACGTCCGACTAGTTTGGTGTAGGCAGCAGAGGTGGGGTAGTGCTGGTTGGCACGGCTCAGCCAGTCCACTACGATTACGTTGGCATTGGGTTCACGCTCATACAGGGCGGTCACCAGCTTGGCAACCCAGCTCTCATACATCCCTGTGACCTGGGAGCAGAAAACATCTGTAACATCAGTTATTGGGTTCAACTGCTGAATACATATTGTCATATTGTGGATTACATATTAAAATGAGCAATGCAGACTTGAAATACACTATACATACTTGTGTTAACCTCTTTCTGTCATTTTATATTACATTTGTGAGACATTATAAGGGGCATGCATACGGGCTGGGTGCACATACCGTCCAGCCGTGTATAATAATGAAGGTCTGTGTCTCATTGTTGAATTCACATTCTTTGATGGTCTCGGGTTTGCCAGGCTCAATGTAACACATGTCTTCATCTGGGATCTCTTCAGTGCGTCGGGAAAACTTAGACAGTATGTCAGAGTAGTCTGTGATCCATTCTGTGGTGGTCGGCAGAGGAGCTGTGGTGCTGTTTACTGTTCAAATCCAGAAAAAGGCAGGGTTAGGGCAAAATAGTGGCTACCAACATCATGCATGGAATAATAACAGAAAAAAACAAGACAAGCAACACTACACTATAAGAGGAGAGAGAAATGGATTTAATTATATCATAGATTATATATAATATTTTTATACTCTATTGGTTAAATGTCTCTATAGACTTGCAATTTCAAGTGAGCAGGAGGGAGTGTTTTCTACTCAACAACCAGCATGATTCTGCACAAAGACACATGCCATTAGGGATCATTCTCAACCAGCGGGTCAAGTCAACTGTTAGGAGCAGTAGCCAATAAAACAAGGAAGTGTCGCCCTCTTTTGTCCTTATTATAAAAAAACATCTAAATCTAACATTTACATCTAAATATCTTGAAATTACGCATCAAACACAAATGCAGCAGCAATGAGTAAAGTTAGGAGATAAACAAATAGATGGAGGATAAAAAGTGTACATTATTTATACAGGTTAATTTGGCTCATATGTAGTCTGAGCATAGTAGAAATGGCATGAACAAAGACATGTCATAAGTCATGTGCAAATCTTGTCTAAATTCCTCCTTCTCCCCATTTTCCCCCTTCTTTTCTTTTTGTTCACAAAGGGCCAATGGCAGCTTTTCTTCGTGCGCACATGGAGTTGAATGGTACGTGGAGGGATGCAGACGTGTACATTTAAACCCTTTCACTGTGTAAAACTCGTGACAATAAGCGCGCATTAATTAACCTGCTTACGTCTGTTTATGTATGCGCCAATAACAAAAATGATCCTACCTTTGCAAGTTAAATAAAATTAGAGGGGGAATGATAGTTACTTACCAAATGTATCAGTGGTTGGGTCAGAGGAAAAAACTCCAAGGATTTTAACAAGAAATATCCAAACAGAGACAAAATGCCTTATTTCTTTTCCCATGTTATAATAAAAGTTTGAACGTCTCAAAAAAATAATTAAAATTTTTGTTTTTAAGTATCCAAATCGGGTGTGCCTCAAGTGCGGGGTACAAAGTGTGGGAGTTGTGGTTGTGGGGTGAACTTTCTTATAGTCTGTCAGAGTTGCCGCTCCGACTCATCTATATGGGTGGCTGAGGTTAAATATTCGAAGCTGATTGGCTGGTGAGAGGAAGTGGGAGGGTCTTTTCAGTCATGCTCTGAATCAGTGAGGTAATCATTCACAATCTTTAACACAGGAACCTCTCTTAGTTATCTGGACATAAAGCGCTCATATACTTTTTATTAGGTATTTAAATTCCCTCACTTCTTCTTATCGTTCAGTAGTAAAAATTACTCAAGTAAAGTGAAGAAATCTACTTAAATAAAAGTATCAAAGTATACTTGAGAGTATGACAGTAAAACGTAAAAGTATTTCACACAGAGTTTGATTCATTGTTTAAAAAAAAACAGATTCTTATTTTTTCTTATGAATTTTATGTATTTATTTTTGTTTGCTCAAAGCCGAAGCTTGAACTTAAATCCCTTGTCAGGATGTTACCACAAACATGGTAAAAATAACCCCTAAAATCATATGAAAAGTACTTTTTACTTCATTAAGTCCAGAAAGGATGAGTAGAAATTACAGATACCTGCTTTCAAATATAGTGTAGTAAAAGTAAAAAATACCCACTGTAAAATGTGCTTAAGCAAAGTACAAATACCTAAAAAAAAAAGCTAAGTACAGTATTTTCCTACTTTTACTTTGCTACCTTCCACCACTGCACTGTAGGTAGCAAGTAGGTGACAACATGACTGCATTATCCTTATGCTTGTATGTCTTGAAGGACAGTGGCACCAGGTCAACAAGGAGCATCTTAAAATGGCAGCAGCAGCAGGGGTGTGTTACAAGTCTCCTCCTCTCATTGGTTGAACAACTTCAATCAGAACAATGCCACAACTTATATTGAACAAAACACCTAAATGAATAGATTGGTTTGTCTGCTGTATTGCTTGTTATATGTGTAATTTATGAGAAATTAACACATGAAGAAGATGCCTAGATATATATTTGTATGGTAAAACTCATCACCAGGCCACTTTGGGGCACAGACTCCAAAATCAAAAACATGTGTAAGTAATAAGATAGGATACTTTGAAAATATTATTGCACCGTTTTTTATTTCAGCAAACCGGACAACTTACACAGTACACTTTCTATGTTTTTAAAAGTGATATATTTTCATATTAAGGCAAGCTTGACATGAAGAAATATTATTCTAATCAATCTATGGATATGCTTTTGGATTAGAATATCATGTGGACAATACCTCATGCTGCCATGTTGTTCTTTGCATTTATTTCACTTCTCATGTGTCATTAAACATTTTTCTATCTCTGTAGATTCATAATAATATTAAAAAGTCCCCTAAGGTCATGAGTAAAATGTGTATTAGAAGGAAAACACAGTGATTCAAAAGCCAAACACTTACACATACATTACAATGAGTTTGGTCATTAATACAGTATATAATACTTTACTCAACTTCTGATCCTACTAGGCTACTGCTGCTTTATAGTGTCATTTTTAATTATGTTATTGCTATGATCCACTTTCCATCAAATCGTACATAAAAATAACAAGAGCATTCATGGGTTACATTAACATTTCAAAACAAAGAAATCTACCTTTTCCCTGGTCAAAATAACAAATGTTGCTCATATATGAACACAGAAATACATGAAGATGAAATTCATGAATAGAACATTTTATTACTTATTAGTTATATTACTTAATTTACATGGATAATTTGCATTTCTTTTTTTTTCCTTTTTCTTTTTTTTTTTTTTTGATAAATGTTCCGCTGCAAATGTAAATCTGCTGACCCTACCTGACCAGTCCTCCTGTTAAACTGCACTGAGACTGAGACACAAATGTATGTAAATGTTAAAGCAAAACTGCAACAGGTTACTGCAGCAAAACTTGAATTTCCCTCAGGATTAATGAAGTATTTCTCTCTCTCCTTCATTGATACATTAATGTTGAGTCTCTTGAATGACTTTCACTTATAAACATCTGCTCCACAACATTACCTTTCTCTATAGCTGTGTCGTGTCTGTCTGTGATGTGTGCGCATTGAAGGTGATGTTTATAAACACCTATCTGAACCAAACCCAGTGTTACTCACAAGAACTACGTCCATCTCCAACCTATTCATCTCCATCTCAGCCTGCCATGTTTAAGCCTGCCCCTAAGAGACACATACAGTAACACACTAAATCGCCACAAGATCTGGTAAGGAAATTAAAGAGTCAGTTTCTCATAATATAGAATCTTCAAAAAATCATGTAGACATAATATTCATTTCCTTGCATTTGATTCTTTGTTTTTTTTTTCTTCTGCAAGTGTTCAAAAAGCCACACATTTGTCTCACACTCTCGTGTTTGTACTTGTGAGATTAGGTTGGCCAAAGCAAGCTGCATTAGTGTAAATCCAGCCAAGAGCTTTTCTACCTGAAAACTGAGTCCTGCACTGGTGCACTCAAAGCAAATGTTTAAGTCAGAAATGAACACACAACATATGGTCAAGTTTATTTATGCCAGACACTGACAAAAAAGATAATGTACTTTATCTGGGTCATATATTCTCATGCAAGATGCACAGATGCTCCCACAGCTTTCTTACACTGCAGAAAACGAAAGACTGTAAAACTTTGCTGACTTGCTGGCACATAAATGGTTTGTAAACCATTTAATGTGACTGAGAGATGAAAAAAGGAAACAGGAATAATCTTGCACATGGTCTGATTACAGTATGTGTACAGATGTGGTTTGAATTTGTAAACATTTTTAACCAAAGCCAGATCCCAAAACACAGGTTTGGGGCTGGCTGTCAGTGGACTGAACAAGAAGACCTACCTTGGACTCTACAGAAGAAAAAACATGCTCTGAAATGGAGCAGTAGTGGAGTCAGTGTCTACTACAGTACCATTAATGCTGTTAAAATTTAGGTTTAATTTTTTTTTTTTAATGTTAACCAGATGCCCATTCTGATGCAACCTTCACAGGGCTGATAATTTGGAAAAAAAAAGGTAGTGCTCAGTTGTGTTTTTAAACTTCATACACCTTCACTACAATCATTTGGATGATTTTAGTCCTGGAATTTTTTATCACAACTAAACTAATGGTAAAAGGAGCTGTTAACTTGAAAACTACCGCTTCATGATGTCACAAAGTGGAACAGAGCATTTTGATCTTTGGAGATATAGACAGACTAATAATAAAGGATTACTCAAAACATGTGTCAGTGAAACAAAACACAACTACAGGTTTATTTTTTTGGAGGTAGCAACATACTGACATGGCCGAAAGCGCACAGAAGTCAATTTCTGAATAATATTGAACCTTTAAAGGGGTTTGGAAAAGTCCTCAACTCCAGTTTAATTTCTGAAGCTTCTAACTGCTCATGTTGACTGTCTCAATAGGACACAATAGTTGCCTTTGCAAGGCCATCTCTATAAGGTATTTTTCTTTTCTGATACACATCATTTTGTTTTCCCTCATTCTTATCTGTAATGTGATTGTCTCCCGGTGCCCTCCATTGCCATCTTCAAAACCAGACACAACAACGCATACAAAAATCTTTGAGGAAATTGAGACTAGACCTTGAGAAAATACCAAGAAAATGCCAGTCATAGTTGCTTATCTAACCATAAAGTTCAGAGCATCTCAAGACCCAGGGGACTCTCTAATTAGTTAACAGCACTCTCTAGTTAGTTAGGCTATAATTGGCTATTGAAGAATCTATTAAAAGACTAGATTTGTGGTGTGAATGTTGAGGGAGAGAAAAGGCCTCCCAGTGGGGTTCACAGTTTTACAAGTGTTGTACTAAAGCACATGCAGTGAAAGGAGCAAGTGGAGCAGAAGTGTGCAGAGGAGGGCAGTATTTTACCCGTCTCTTCAAAGTGGACATGCTAAGACCACGGTGCACGAGCAGGGGCAGTTTAATGAGGAGCAGAACAGAGCAGTGGTCCAGTCTACTGATGTGATTTCAATGAGAAGGGGAGCAGTCATTTATGTGTGACTAATGTAAATGCCAAATATACCCCAAGGGTGTTATGAATGTAAGCTACGATCAGCTTTACATGAGACGCCACGACATATAGACAGTGTGGATAGGTCATAGGAGCTAAAGGCTATGTACACAAATGTTTTCAGAAATGCCTTTGCAAGGCATGAGTGATTTTCTGAGAAACATCAAGGTCAAACAAGTTTTTAAGTCACTGCGTGTCTTGTGAACAATATACACTCATATAGTGCAACCTAAAGAGAACATTGGTTGATGATTATACCAATGATAATATTAGATGAAGTAATAACAGTCATTTTAAAGCAGTAGTAAAATGAGTGCTTGTAATTATGAGGTACTTCAGTGAGGATAACACATTGTTCACATAGAGGTAGAGCTGAAAGTGGTAGATATCATAACCATAATGAATTTAATAAAAATTGCTCTTGGATGTTTTTTTTTTTTTACCTATTTAATAATAGTAATATTTGTAATATTTTTTATCATTAAAATAACATCCAAAGCGTTCTTGAGTTTCCCTTTATTAAAACCTGTGACTTCTCCAGCAGCAGAACCTAAAGCCTTCTTATCACATTGCAGTGTGGTACGGCATAGCTCCTATGATCACTCACTGTAAAACAGGATACTCAGAGCATACATGAAAACATCAGCATAACAAGGCTGTGCATGCACAAAGCCCCAATGTCCATTGTTTTATTTGCAGAGAATAAGTCCTCAAGCATGAATGTTTCTGCAGATACTACATTAGAAAGCAAAAAGGCCATTATATAACAAGTTCAAAGTGTTCTACTTAGTGGAATGTCACTGATCAGATACCCGTGTGCTATGTTTGGTTCTGTGAGCTCGTCCTGTCCTGTTGATGAGTGACTTGTAGTCCTGTTAGACCTGTCTTCACTGACATCCCCGTCACATAGGGCAACCATTGTTGTCAGACACATATTTGGACACAGAGCAGAAGAATCTAAGGGTCTCACAGTTTACTAACACATTTTAGCTGTTGAAATCTATTTTCTTTTCATCTCTCAAGAATGAATTTGAATGAATTGCACCACAAGCTTGACAAACTGTTACATGTTCAAGCTCATATAATGTAGCCTACTGAATTGTTGTAAATTATTACAAGTTCTGATAGATTTCATTATTAGGCCTACAAGCTACAGAGCTTGTAATGTTTTTTCAGCTTTGTTTTGCCTTTTTTTCTCTTTCTTTTTAAAAAGGAAGTTCCTGGTGAAACCATATGCGGCGGTCTATCATCTGACACATAACATAAGTACAACCAAATGCAAACAATGGCTGCAAATATATGACCCAGGCATTGCCCCCCACCTGCAGCAGCCCTGTGCCCCTCTGTGAAGACTGCTTTAGTTAACAACTTTTAGGGGCCACTTTGAAGAACTGACTTTTTTGTGTCTAATCAAGGCAGGGCTTGTCTGTTGCTGCCAATGTGATTAGACGAGTAAAAATTCTGAGGTAAGTATTTCAAGGTTACAATTTGTGGCTTAATTAAGCTTCAAAACATCATTATCATACAGATAAGATCCCTGATGCACCCTGTCAACTGGCAGAAAGTTTGTCAAGGAGAAGTTAAAAGTTCATCTGGTTCATTCTTAAGGGAAGACCTAAAACAATAAACATTTCCATTTCCAAAGGCCATGAACCTGGGTAAATAATGTCTCACAGCATGAAGTGACACCAGGCCCAGTGGCATGTGTGAGTGTGCATTCCACATACACTGACTTTAAAGTAGCCTACATAACTTTAGTCTCCTCTCCATTTTATTTTATTTTTTGTTGCTGTTGGTCACTCAACATTTGCCACGATCAGTTGAATCCATTTACCAGATGCATGAGAGCAAAGGCCCAGTGCGCGTTCACCCAAATGTCTTCTTCTGACATCTCCAACATACCTGCCATTCAAGCCCACAGCAATGCGGGAATCTATGTAAATATGCAGACATAGGTTCAGTTCAAAAAGATATTGTCAAATTGTCTTGTAAGGTCGTTTACCCCTAAAGTGAAATCCCCTGGCACTTCTACTCCATGGACATATAAAAATGTACAGCTCAGGTTGAACGGAAACGAATTTGTAAACGAATGGCGTCCTCTACTGGACAGTCTAAAGAGCTGCTACGAGCTTGTGGGTAAATTCATTAGTATTGTTTACTTCTACTTGCATTGCAGTGAAATACACAAATGAAACGGAGTGACGAATGACTGAATGCAGGTGCTGAACTTTAGACAGTGAGGATTTAGATCAGCGTCCCTTTATGTTTAAACAAACTGCGTGCTAGCAGCATTGAAACTGGTGACCAAAAAGAGACATGTGAACAACATACTGCTCCAGATTGAATAATCATTTTAAGAGTCCAAACACCAAATTATAATTTGACCATAATTTCCAGTTTTACTGTAATTAAGAATATATCAATGTTATAATTATCAGTAAGAGATATAGTTGTCTACCTCATATACACAGTGATGCAATTAGGTCATGTTTATGAAATTTAAATAAAGGAAATAAGACTTTAAGTCACAGCTTTTTTTAATCAATCACAACTAAAATGCATTAGACAAGACTTTGAAGTTACTTTATTACAGTAAAGTGAAGGAGGGAACATGTACTCATTCAGTTTATGTTCAATAATGTGAAAGACAGACTCAACCTTAAAAACCTTGCAAATACCATTTAAGATCAAATAACAAAAGACACAAGTCTAACAATATGAGCATATTAACAAAAGGCTGTACCAAAATGAAATACAGCTTCAGCAAGTGTGGCCCAGGTGAGTCTGGGCGAGGTCCGTATACCAAGACAACCACATGAAAATAATGAGACTTTAATAGGCCTGCTCCAAATGAGGGGACATGTGCACTCTATGATTGTACACTAAGTACAACACACTCGGCAGCAAAACAAAATCAGGAGTAAAAACAAAACAATTCAATTGTGTTCTTCATAAAAAAACAAAACTGTACAAAACCTGGACCTAGACCTCTACAGTCTGTGTGTGAGGTCAGTAACGGCGGCCAAAGGCTCCTCCTCCCTGCATCAGCTGGTTCTGTCTGTTCAGAGCATTAGAAAGAGACTGGGATGATCCCGAATAGCCCCTAAAAGAGACAGAAAACAAGAATGAACATGGATTTGTCGCGTCCACGTAGGAAACAACACGAGGCGTTTTGCTCAGTACATTACCTTGCTCCTCGTCCCATGTGACTCTGGCCAGGAACTGCACTGTCTCTACCTGAAAATAGGTTACCGTCAATATTATATTCTGCAGTGCACTGATCTAACCTCTGTGGTAAAAAAGTTTACCTTGCCATCGGTCACCATCCATTTTCCTAGAGTCCCAGTCCCTTCCACCATCCCTAGAATAAAAATAAGTATATATAAATATTTGTATTTAAATTATTAGTGAATGATGTCTAGTAGTTATCTCACCTTGAGTTCACGCGTCCGCTCCAAGAGTCTCTACCATCTCGTCCATGTCTGTCAGAGAAATGCTGCCAAAAAAAATAAAAAATTACCACCAGGCGGTAAAATTTAGGAATTGATATCCAAGCATTTATTCACCGGTCCATCTCTATCCCTGTGGTCCCTCCTGTCGACAATGTCGTCCTGATACCGGCTCCGATCCCTTTGGTCGAAGTCATGGAAACGGTCCTGCCGACTTAAGTCTGAGCGGTTGTAACGGTCGTCTAAGGCCATGCGCTTATCCGCCCAGTCATCTTTCCTAAGAGCAAACAAACTTATCATTAGCATAACAAACTTTTAATCAGAAAACATCTGGATTATCAAGAATAAGATGTGTCAATTCGTTACCTGTGGTCAATATCATAAGGCCTCTTCAGAGGCCTGCGGTCCTGCTCAAAGCGCAGCAGTTCTTGTTGTCTCCGCAGTTCTTCACGCTCTCTGAGGATCCGTTCCTGTTCACGGCGCCGCTCATACTCAATACGCATCATTTCACGCTCCAGAAGCTGAGCCTCCATGCGGTCAGCATCAAGTCGTTGTTTCTCAACCTAATGGAGATATTTCATTGATTTAAAAGCTGAAAAGCACAGAACACGCATTTTGTTCACACGAGTTGATGGTACAGTACCTCCAGCCAATGTCTCTTTCGCATCAGACTGGTCCTCTCATCACGCTCCCTTAACATGCGCAGTCTGTCTCGCTCGCGGTCTGGCCTGCTGTCCCGCTCTCGGTCATTGAAACTAAATTTAAAAACAACGCAATTTCAAATGATGGCTAAATGAGAGTTATGATAGCATTTTAAAAGTACAAATCTAGGCTCACGTGTATCTCCGTCGCTCCACCTCTCTGACCTCCCTCTCTCGCTGACGCTGCCTCTCTCGCTCTCTGTGCTCCATTATTTGATCAAACGACAGAATGTCTTTCTTTTCTTTGCTGGATGTACTGCGATCACGGCTCTTTGTGCTCTGAGCAAAGTCAAAGGCCATATTATCAGACATGCAAAAAAAGAAACCATCAAAGACACTTGTGTGTATATGTGACTTATAAATATGCATAACTCACTCTGTCTTTGCTTTTGGCTTTGACACTGATCACAGGCTCTCCCTTTGATGAATCCATCACTACAGTCCTCTCATTAGGCCCTATTAACATTTATAGTTATTAGGATTTTAAGTCATTAATCACACCTAACTGAGTAATAATTAATTTCTCACCTTTTCCTTCTCCATCCTTCTCAGACCTGTAATAAAAGTGAAATCATCTTAATTACTTTAAAAAATGTGTTCCTATAAATTATAAAAGGTCAGTTTTGATCATGGACTGCCACCATTTTTTTTTCATAAAACTGATAAATTGTTAAAACTGATTTCATTTAAAAAGAGCTTATTATTGTTAGACCATCTCAAATAGTTCTACTACTCTACTTGCTTTACACCAATTTACAGTCTTACTTTGAATCAGTGGAGTTTCTTCTGGTCTTTCCATCACTCTTGTCTGATGGCTTTTTGCCAGCAGGTTCATTCTTGGCCTAGAGAATATCATGTATATAAATATCATAAATGTATTAGATGAAAGTGAAAAATAAGCACAGTCATTAATAGAAGTTGACAGACTCGTTCAACGGAGATCATACGGCCGTGAAGTTCAGTTCGATGGAGGTGGCTGATGCACTTGGTGGCCTCCTCTGTGGTGGACATGGTGACAAAACCATAGCAACGAGCCCCAGGGCTTTTAGCGTTAGTCACTACCTTTGCACCAACAACCTACGAAAAAAGGAGGATTCAAAAACACTGGGAAAACTTATAAGGGTTTGAGGCTTCTTAATGTTAAACTTGCCTTTCCATATTTGCTGAACAGCGTTTTCAAATCAGTCGCTCTGGTACTCGAGGCAAGACCACTAACCCATAGATTTCTACTGCTGGCTGCAGCGCCACTTCCATCTAAAAAGTAAAACCAGTTTGGCTTTACCCACAAAAAGCTAATATTTTACAACAAGTACCCTTAATAACTTACCCTTGTCATCTTTAGATGTTGCATTTGCATCTTTTTCATCAGAACTAAAGGAAGCAAAAACAAAAAAAAGGTCTCAGTCACAAGAATGAGATGCAGCAGAAGTCCACAAGCATTTGCTGTGCTGTACCATACACAAGCCCAACAGTGACATATCAGTATGCACAATTTATTTTTGAGTGAATGCCAATGTGCTACTCTTAAGTAGAGTATGCAATAAGGGACAACAAGACGAGACAAATGCAAAGAGTTTTACCTTGAAAAGAGCATCCTATTTTATATGACAAAGGGGCCAATGCAACAGAGATAACCATTTTTGGTTTCAAGTAGACAGAAAGCGACAAACCTTTTAGTCTGTTCACCCTCTACAGTGGACCCTTTGGATGTCGAGGCAGAATCCGCAGCGGTTTTGTCCTCCGTCTTCTCATCCTCATCACCCTTCTTAGCCCCACTTTCTAAATCAACAGTTTCTCCCTCGCCCCCCTGCTCATTTAAGCTAACATCCTTTAAGACTTTGTCCTCAGACTCTACAGTTTCTTCAGATACATTGACATTGTCCCCAGTTTCTTTTGTGTCCTGCTCCACGACCTCCTTGTCGCCTTCCACATTTCCAAGGGCAGCAGTTGCACCTTTGGAACCAGGTTCGGAAGCGCCTTCCTCTCCGCTGGTGGTGGCAGCTTGGTCTTCTTCGGGAATCATCTCTTGGCTCGGCTGGTCATCTTCTTTAATCGGCTCAGATAAACAAGACCCGGCTACTTTGTCAATTTCTACGGAGTTAACAGGAACAGAATGGCAGAGTTTAATCACTTCTGAAACACAGCAATGTTTAACGAGGAACTGGCAAGGCCTGGATTAGGAGCCTCATGACCACTAGCCTATGGTCTTAGTGCTAACTATAATCACACAGAAACCCCTAATGAGAGACTGGAAAGTACTCTGGAGGTACTCAACCACTGGTCATCACACAATAGTGGCGCATTGTCCAAGCAGAAGACTACAACATGGACCCGCATCAAACCAGACAAAGAGTTCAGCTTTGATAAAAGCCAGAGGAAACGGGGAACTTCTTCTTAATCTTCAGCCATGTTTTCAGTGTCCATATCAATGTCCAGACTTAGGCTTGAGTCCAACTTTTGTGCAGCTTTCAGTCCATGTCTTTAAACAGCTGTTACAGATGACAAGTCTTCAAATCTTCTTTCTCTCCATGAGGATCTATAACACTGCAGCTTTCCCATATGCCCCATACAATTGCTGACAATGTGCATCAATCAGTTGTACACATTAACTGTACTTTTTTTTTTATTTTTTATCCTGGGTCATTATTAAGATTAAAATTAAAAACGGGGAGAACAAGATTGTGCACATAGACAACAATTATCTGAGGTTTCCAGTCTCTCATATGTATAAACTATGTATTCCCTCAACTATATTTTATAACACCTGCCATTTCTAACCAACGGTTTACATTACCTGTACCGCTGTTTACATCATTATCATCTGGATCATCAGCCTAAAATAAATATGGGAAATATTAAATTACAGTACAAGGCAAGGTTTTTGATTTTTATATTTCTGTCCACATATGTCAAACTTACCGTGTGGAATGACGACAAAGCAAGATCGTCGTCTTTATCGGCCTCTGGCTCATCCTGAAAACACACAAACATTTTAAGACTCAAAGACACAAACTCTGTTTTGCACAAAAAATTTCAACCCACCTGTCCATCGCACTCTCCATGATCTGAATTCAAAATGTCGTCATCCATAGTGTCCAACTCGACTCCTTCTCTGGTATAGTCTTCCGTCTCATCTAACACGTTCATGTCCAGGATGTCCATCTCCTGCATATTTTCATTCTGAAGATCCTGCTGATAAAGAAACACCTTTATAAGGTACAAATCAACATTCATTGTTTATCATCTGAGGATGGATTAAAAGTACCCACCGAATTATCTTGGAAATCCTCGTCGACATTGCCATCCCCAGGTTCACTTTCTTGCTTTGAATCTGCAAAACAAATCAGTGAAATCAGTTTCGAAGAAGTACTTGATGCTGTAGAGAAAATGTCTTATCAGTTTGGAGGCGTCAGAGGCCTCTGCGTTAACACAGAGGGACAAGATACCTTTAGCTGCCCTTTTAGGAGGCGCCTTCTTCGGGTTTGCTTCCATCGAGATGACTATTTCATCTGGATTGCCGCCCTCTTCTTCAATTGCCTGTCAAAGCATTACACACAGTTATAGCAAGACCAAACGCCTGATAAAGAAACTGTGAACATAAAATTAAGTTTAAAGCGGACGGCGAACAGAGCTAACCTCGATGCTAACTTGTTAGCGCCTAGCGCTTAGCTTATGTTTACGTATTCTGCTTCACGTATATCGCAAATGTTTCCATATTTCTTGATTATGTGCTAGATTGTTGACACATGATGAGCCTATGGTCATAAGGTCACTTGCTTACCTTTTTCAGACGCTCAGACAATACGCTTTTCACCCCGGTCGTGTCTAGGTTTCGTTTCTTCAGCTCGGCCTTGAGGTCAATGACTTTCAACTCCGATAATTTCTTTATCTCCACACTGACGGGAACGTCAACGTCTGCAGATAAATCTGCCATAGCTGTTGCCTGCACAGTATACTAGGATCCTATCGTAAAAAGTAACATTCAATAATTCTCATCCACTCAAGGGATCGTCGCTTGCAGCCTGTATTTTCAGCAAAATGGACGCTGCAACTGCAGGACGCAACGCGCATGCGCATTCTCCTGGAGCGGCGAAAAGAGCTCACAAAATAAAGAGGCCAAAAGTGTTCACAGCAGACTTTGTACTTTATAATTTATCTGTTTAACCAATTGCAGCACGAGATGTTGCAACAGATGTTGTAATGTATAATGTCTTACACAGCAAAACTGAATTATTTGAGACATTTGTTAAATTTTGAGGGTTTGTTGTGTGCGCGTGTGTGCGTGTAGGTAGGTAGGCCAGATGTCCCTATTTACCCCGGACAGTCCCAGTTTTGAGCCCTGTGTCCCCTGTCCCAGCGGATTTATTCAAAGAAAGAAAGAAAGAAATGCCCCAGGTGTCCATATTTCTGACCAATTTTATCTAAACCAGGACTAAACTAGGACTAAACCAGTACTATTTCAGGTCCAAACCAGGTCTATTTCACATCTAAACTAGGAGTAAAATAGGACTATATGTGTTCTAAACCAGAGGAGCATAAATTACATTTGGTTAGTCCAAAGATCAAGAAGATTGTGCATCTGTATTTCTCAGATTAAACACTGATGTGAGTCGAGAATTGACAATGCTACAAGCTTTTTCACAATTTTATTTATATCCACCATCCAAACCCGGGTGTATCCCAGTTTTTTAATTTTGAAAATCTGGTCACCCTAATGTATGTATGTATGTACCCCACTCAGAACATTTGTTTATTGTTCAAGTCTACTCTGCAACTAGAGGTTGGGGGGCATCAAACTGGTCATCATAGTCAGTCTCCTGTGGTATATTAGCACCAGAAACTGCCTGTCCTCTTTGTAGATGAGAGGATGAAGTAATGGCATCTAGGCATTCGGAAGCATACAGAGAGCCAACTGGGATCTTAAGAGAGTCATGGCAAGAATATGAATTTTTTGAGTTCTGAGAATGTCTTGGTTCATAGAGGTTGAGCTTGGAGACAAGAGGTTTGCCTGCTGTTACAGTTTGCTTTTCATGGATTTCGTCATCAAGGTTAGAATAGGTGTAATGAAGACACACTGTGAAAACAAGCTCCTTCTGTGAGGACAAAAACAACATCACGTATGAGCCAATATTATGCAAAATAACATTTTCAAACAGCCAGCCAGTGTGTCAACCTTGAGTCTCTGTAGCCCATAGACACGTGTGTAGCGACTTTGGGCCTCTGCAGGAAGAGTTTCGTTGATCAATAACAAACTACCAGCATCAAGTAGAGTCTCCTGGTTGCTCTTCTTCAAATCAATCTCCACATCCTATAACACAATCATATGTAGTAACGCGGACAGCATTACACTTGTTACACAACTGTTATTGAGAAGACTGTTAAAATGTTTGCAAAGAGCTCACCACAGGGAAATCAGTAAGCTGAGCAGAGCAGAACACAATATTTTCAGGTTTTTCAAGGATTCGAGTGTAGATGACCATGACATTAGAGAACTCTGCGGCAAACCCAAGTTGAACTATTACTCCACTGTCAAACTGCAAACTTTGGCTTTGAGGCAGAACTGTGAAGAATGTTGTGAAAGCGAGATACAGTTAAAAAAAAGGAGTCTGTTCATTTTGACATTCATTACCACATTTGCAAATACTGTTTGTATTTGACCAAATTAAACCAAATACAACCATGAGCAACAGTCCACTGCAGGTTGCGGGCTGAATAGGAGGCAGAATACTGCGCTGTCTGTATGCGGTCTGTGAGGCAGCGACGTTCAGACAGATTACTCCGGAGCTCCAGAGCTTGTCTCCCGTGAGTGATTCGGCACCGGCCCATATCTACAGACGTGTAATATTTTGTATGAAAATTTGTATGGTGTTAGTAAACAGAATTCTGATGGAAATATTAAACATACTATATTACACAAATTTTACTCCTTTGAGCTTCAAGCCAGAAAGTTGTTACTTCCTCAAAAACATACCTGGAGTTGTGCATGTTTGAGTAACCCTGGTTTACCCTGGTTACTCAAACAGAGTTCAAATCACTATCACATCACAAGTTGGTACAGAGCATTTTGAGCTCTGTACAGCCTTGTGATGTGGTTGTGATTTGAGCTTGAAGAAGTAGTTTTCAAGATAATGGCTACCTTTTATTTTTTAGTAAAGATTGGCAATTTCAGGGCTGATATCATCCAAATTATTCTCGTGAAGGTGTATGGAGTTAAAAATACAATGGAGTATTTTCTGTATTATCACATGACATCACAGGGTGGAACAGCATGTTCTGTTTGAGAGAATAATTGAGCTTAAATATGCAGGGTCAGTGCGTTAAACATGTGTCTGCGTGAATGAACCAAAACAAAACTCAAAATGGGCTTGTCCACAGTTCCTTGGTGCATGATGGGACATGTAGGCTGAACAGATTTTAGTTACAAGCCATTTAAGAAAAGACATAATACAAGATACAAAATATAGGTAAGGTAAGGTAAGGTTTATTTATATAGCGCTTTACACAGACACATATCCCCAAAGCGCTTTACACAGGTTTTTTTTTTTTTCACTCCACACCCGGTGGTGGTAAGCTACTGTTGTAGCCACAGCTGCCCTGGGGCAGGCTGACGGAGGCGCGGCTGCCAGGCCAAGTGGCGCCATCGGTCCCTCCGACCACCACCAACACTCACTCACACAACTTTACACCTACAGTGCATATTTTGAGTTGATGGGGGAAACCAGAGTACCCGGAGGAAACCCATCCAGACACGGGG
Source organism: Odontamblyopus lacepedii (assembly GCA_034769755.1). Taxonomy (NCBI): domain Eukaryota; kingdom Metazoa; phylum Chordata; class Actinopteri; order Gobiiformes; family Gobiidae; genus Odontamblyopus; species Odontamblyopus lacepedii. The sequence continues at coordinate 22,081,785 of CM068350.1, read as the reverse complement.
AGACATGCAAATTCCACACAGAAAGGCCCGGGCGACCCAGGGATCGAACCCGCAACCTTCTTGCTGTGAGTGCCAGCCACTCAGCCACCGTAAATAGTACAATTCCCAACAACCAATACATAGAAAAATACATAGTATAAAATATATATAGTGGAAAAAATGCAAAAGTGGTACAGATACTACATGTGCAATTTGTATAATATATTAGGGGGCTAATCTTAAACAATTTGATGGAGACACAGATAGACAGACACAAATAGGAATTGATTGGACTTTTAAAGCTTATGGTTTTAAAGGAAGGGGGAGAAATCTAACTCTCCATTGTGTCCTGAAAACTGGGTAGTCTTGAGAGTGTAGATCCAGGAGGACTCTCTCTGTAGTAGTTTTTTTAGTCTATCTCCTCCTCTTATTGTTTCTTTAATATATTCCACAAATTTGTGGAATATATGGAATATATTATACATATTAACCATGTAGTATCTGTAGCACTTTTGTATTTTTTGCACTATATATTTTTATACTATGTATTGGTTGTTGGGAATTGTACTATTTACATCTTGTATCTTGTATTATATCTTATCTTAAATAGCTTGTAACTAAAATCTGTTCAGCCTACATGTCCCATCATGCACCAGGGGACTGTGGACAAGCCCACTTTGAACATGTGACTTACACCTATTACTTTAAAGCTGTATCCCGATTCAGAAGGCAGCCTTTTGACGGTTTATATCTGCACTGTGATAGCCATCTCGAGTTTACCCTGATTAAGGCCGAAAGGCCGAAACGTGTTGGCATGATTTTAACTTTATCTGCGATGCGGTATTAAAGGCTTTTAATTATTTGGTACTTCTTGAGTGCCACAGCTTTTTCAACTTTGTATTTAAAACTGAGTATGTTTGTAAATAACATTATAACATAGATCAGAATGGGCTCTTTAAATGTTCTGGTGTGACATACCTTCAGCTACTCTGTCCAGCATAACTGTCACCTTCTCATCTTCACACACTCTTCGTTTGAGGAAGTTTATGAATATACCATTAGAAACATCTTCCTTTTTCACTTCATATGCTTCAGCGTCTGCACATCTTCACAAACAATAAGAAAGAATGTGGGCTTTTAAACACTATTCAACTGCATTCACAAATCTGCCATAAACTTACGTAGCATATCCAAACACTATATTTGCTGTCACTTTGAGTAATCCAGTTTGTACTAGGACATCATCATGTGGATTTCTGTATAAAAGGTAAAGATAAATTGGAGTTGTATATTTTAATGCTTGAAAATAATATATACCTTTTACGGCACATATCCAACAGAAATACATTAAGTCCCGTCTCTCGCTCTTGCATCCTGGTGAGGATATTCTGAACACACAAACAGTGATCTGATGTATATGAGGCTGGGGCATCAATGGGGACCATGAAACTGTTTCCATAGTTTTCATATCCATGACCAGCAAAGTACAGCAGACCTATAACCAATGACAGAAGTATAAAAATGTTTCAGATTTAGATGCACAAGTGTTTTCCCTTTACTCATTTTGAGGAGACTGACCATAAACTCCTTTATCAAGCAACAAGAGGAACTCAGTGACAGCGCTGTGCATTTCTTGCCAGTTGAGGTCCAGCAGTGAGACCACCTTGAAGTCCATTTGACGAAGGAGGTTGGTCAGCTCGTGGACATCGGCAATAGGGGCACTAAGCTGGGTGTGGTACATGTAGTTCATGTTCCCAATCAACAGGGCAACTTTATCTGTGGCTTTTGATGGAAATATGTATTTTTAGATGATATAACCAGAGTGTTGTAACATTAACTAATATTAAAACTCATACCATGGAATCGTTTAACAGGTGGGTATGGACTGGCCATCTGTTGAGCTGGAAACCTTTCCATCTCTTTGGGTCTGTTATCTACAAGCAAAAACTGTTATGGTGGATCTTGTTTGGTTGCAATACTTGTTACCCTTCTCTACATATCCACATAATAAAACTGGCACAAAATGAACACTGATATTATTTTAAATCAGAGTAGGGAGTGGACAGGGGCACTAAGATTACCAGGTTCCTGTGTAACTCCAGGGCTTCGTGTGTCAACTTCTACCCAAGATGCATCAGTGATGGAAATGGGACCTTCAAAGAGATAAAACAAAAATAATATATCTAAAAACAAAAATTCTTATGACTGTCTCAAATGTAATAATTTAGGGAGTCACCAATGGTCACTACAGCAGCCTCGCTCCAAACTTCATGGTACAAGTTATATGTCTTACATTTATACTGTCCTCTGTGAGCTGTGGTCACATGTGGAATCTGGAAATTAATAAAATAAGTATTGATTTAGTTTTTTCCTGTCAAAGAAATGACAAAAAGCTGACCTTGAGTGATTGTGTCTGATGTTGTGGCATTGGCTCAGAGTTATGGTACCACTCATACTGGGCAGGGGGGTTGGCCACGGCCTGGCATTCAAGGTGCAAAGCATCACCCTCTGTCAGTGCTTGGGACAGAGGCTGCGTGATGATTCTCAACCCACTCACTGAGCCTTGAAATATGCTACTGGGGCACCCTAAAGTGATACAGAGTGTTAATACAAGACTATATCTGCACCACACACATATACAACAACTCACAACAGAAAAGATAACCTGTGTCAGTATGTCAATGGTCCTCATTTTTGCCTATTCATGGGTTTCAAAATTATGACCAATTAGAATCATTACCATAGCAATTAACAAATTAAAACAAAATATTATTTCTTTTGAATGGGAAAAAGTGCTCAAAAATAAATCCATGAATACATAGTGTATTAGGCTATATAATTTTGGCAATATATTTGTTTTAAAGAAATCGTCAGAGTTTGTCAGATACCTGGACTGAAGTCTGCCAAGCGAATATGAGCCCACTGTGAGAAAATGCAGCTATCACCAAGGTTCACCCTACAGATATAGTGTCCCTGGTCAGTAGAACTGAATGGGCAAAGAACCAG